>OY804594.1:82191628-82418089 GCA_963680895.1 Fragum sueziense | reverse complement strand
TAAAATTAATAGGCCTATAGTTTTGAATAATCTCAATTTCGCCCCCTTCACATTTCGCCCCATTTTGCCATAACAGTTCCTTTTCCTTAGTTTAGGCCAACCCTGTTTAAATCATTTGTAAGACAACTTTACAAGCATAATATTTATGTGGTCAATGTCAAATGTCTTCGAAAAAGATATTAGAAGATTCTTTGTGAAATATACGGTCAAGTTAATGTTTTTCAAGGCCTAAAGATTTAAGATTCTGGTAGGCATTTTATTCCATCCAATTCGAATTGCAAGGGAGGTAACACCTCTAAAAACGCGAAACTAGATACTCTATTTAACGGATTTAATTGGCTAGATTTAGAGCTGCTGCATAGATCTACTATGCATGGTTGTAAATTGAGATAAGACTTTTCTGTAAATATCGAGGAAAAAGAAGAAAAAGCTGATTATCAGCATGTTCTACTCAATATCATGTCGATATAACTTATCCGACTAAATCAACGTAGTGTAGACGGGATAGGTGTTCCAGACTAAATTTCTAGTTTAAATCGGGGTCACGGCTCAGTGACTTTTAATGCGTTTTTCTTTTTTACAAAAAGAGAAGAAACGCGCATCAACATTGTTTAGATTGCGTTTTTCATTTTTGGAGAAAAAAAAACGCAAAAACAATATTGTCTTCGCGTTTTTTCTTTTTTCGTCAATAAATGAAAAACGCCCCCAAGCATTGTTTTTGCACTTTTCATTTTTCTTAAAAAAAGAAAAACTCACACGTCATCCTAGTGCCACCGTAGTTTAGGCACATTGATTATGATCAAGTCCTGCTGTTTAATGCTAAAAAAAACAAAATAGAAAATATGTAACAAGCTTATTCTGCAACATTTTGTGAAAATGAGTCCTACCTGTTGTTTTTTGCTTTTTGATGTTACATCCTTTTGAAGAGCATGTAAACAATTGTATTGCTGTTGTTGTTGTTATGGTTGTTGTTACTGTCTTGATTGTTAATGTTGTTGGGATCCCAGGAAACCAGCAGTTGGCAACCGAAAAAACATGTTTATCTGCCTTTTATTTAAAAATGTGTTTTGGACCACTTCATTAAATTCTCATTTGAAAAATAATGAAAATATGAGCAGAATGATTTTACTTTTCGAAAAACAAAGTACCGGAGGTACTGAATTAAGTGGGAAAAATAGATCTGATAGACATGAACCTTATTTTTCAAACTTTATTTTTTCTCTTTTACAAAATTTAGCTCAACTTTTGCACTTTCTGAATAGTTATGTGTCTTAACCCAGATTCGCTGCGATTACTAAAAAAATCATAAAAAGGCATGCAATTGTTATTTTTTACAAGCAATGTTTTAGCCAAGATAATTTCGTTATCAAGGTTTCTAATTCCAATCTAGTAAAATAAAATGATTTATATTCAGGCAATATAAAAAAAGAAGTTGCTCAAAATCAGTGAAATCGAATCATTGTAACAATTTACATGGATATTTTCAGGAAAGGATCGTAATTTTCAACCTTATTACCAGTGTTTCCATAGAAACTAAAAAAAATTTAGAAACTAGTTACAGTTTTCGGCATGGCTATTATATACTTTTCTTACAATAATACTATTTCTGGAAATCCCTCGCAACGCGTGGCCAAAATATTCTGGTGGTTAGGTGCAATTAGTCTTAAAACCTTTACAAAATACCATCGCATAACTTACATATTTTGGCAACGATCCCCATTCCCGCCGTAATTACAGATCAGTTGACCCTTTGAATGATATCTCCACATATGAACTCGCCAGAGGGGTTCGGACCAATAGAACGTATCATCTCGGACACCAAAAACTTCTCCGGCGTAAGAGGAACCACACCGCATGTAGGTCAGGATAATGACATCATATGGTTCTAAAAAATAATTGCACTGGTAAAATTCATTATAAAAGAGGTCATTGTAAACGACCTGGGACTCGGTGAAAATAGCGTTATATATATAATAACATGGCATTGTCTCGTGATATCAATGTTATCTGGCGAGGTTGGGAGAATTTATCAGGACGAGGCTCTGCCAAGTCCTGATAATTTCTACCAGCCGAGCCAGATAACATTGATATCACGAGACAATGCCATGTTATTATATACTAGAACAAAAAAGATACACAACCCTAATTTTTCGTAATATTTCCGACAAAATATGTTTTTAATGGATATTGAGTACATCTTTAATATACCTGCATCCATACGCATAAATATAGTGTCATTTTTTCAGATGTCTTAAATTCATCACGTGATTCATAGTAAATTGTTAAAAACTGATTTCCCCCCTGTCGTGGTTTCTAAATGACTACTATCATAACAAATTTTCTTCAAACACAAGCTAAAACATAGACCAAGAAGATGCCAAAGCGTTCATAGACTTCTCACTACCCTACGCATAGCACGGCTGTGCCAAAACCAGCGCCAATCTGCAGTGCGGATTTTGTTTGTTTGAAAAAATCAAAATGTTGTCGCAAGACATTGATGGGGCAACAAATCGACACATTTTCGAATGTCTACGCTGTTGGCTCTCAATAGGACCATAACCGAATGAGCACGGAGCGGACGTGCAAGAGATATGACGTCTGCACGGTCTATAATCACGTGACTTAGAATTTCCGGTAATCTTCGATAACTTTGTAAATACTTGACCAATTTGAATTCGGTTTGAAGCAGAGAAGGTGGGAAAATATCAGGAATAACCTGGAAGGGTGGATTTTTGAAAAATCAACTGATGAAAAAGTAATTGAAGATAAACACAAAATTTGGTTTATCTTCAATAACTTTTTTATAAGTTTAACGGTTTTCACGCTCATCTAATGCGTGACGTCTGTCCAACTTCTCTGCTTCAAACCGAATTCAAATCGGTCAAGTATTAACAAAGTTATTAAAGATTTTCTGAAATTGCTGTATCACGAGATTATCCACCGTGGTCTAGGCAGAACCGTATCATCAGGTTAACCCCACCTACGGGATAGGTTTACGAATGCAATGAAGACCGCTAATAAATCGCTTGGACTTCACAACATTCGAATATCGGTCCAAACTGAACGAAAGAGAATGTTTTTTCGACCTACATACACTTTTTTTGTCAAATTGTGTTGACGCCCGGTGTAATCTGGGTGTTTTCTTATTAATGGAATTTACTACAAATAAGATTTTTTGGAATTTATAAGGTGAAATGTTAATGTTTTAGATGTATTACATTTTGTTCAAATCTGATTTGTTGTCTTTGCGTAAGAAGGAATTGAAAAGGAAATTGCGTTTCTTTTTTTGCCTAGTATATTTATCATTTTATCTAAGCTGGTTTCTATAGGCTTTACATTTATGGAAGAAATATGTAGAAACATTTGAAATTACTACTACTACCATAGTATTCGATAGGTTTTTTTTATGAATGAAAATGTTTGTAAACATTGCGCATTAATTTGTTGACGCGCCCGAAGTTCCATGAAAGGCGGGGCTTAGGACAAAATAGTCCAGTTTTTGCACAGTGAAAATGACTTTATTACTTACTAACTCTTCACAAAATCAATACATTTTAACAGGAATAGTTATTTAAAAACTCATTACATACATAGAAAATTACAAATCCTTGTACATTTACGCTCGACTCGAAAGAGTTGACCTAGTTCGACATGAGATTCGCCATTACGGAATTAGCGAGATGAAGCGTGTCGCAAGGCAAGCATTAATTTTGGTTTTGTGCGCTTGGAAGGACGCCAATATTCATGGTTCCTACGTGAAGGACTGCTCCATAAAACATTGGATTTATATTCATACTATTATTAGTGGTTGTGGTTAGATTCAGTGCTGGGATTGATAAATTTAACTGCAAAACGAGATCAGTGGGTGGAGCTGGAGGTACGGCAACTGTCAACTAATCAGGCGACGTGATTGTCGCTGATGGGACTGATGAGTTACCAGTTACTTGTGGGTAAGTTTCAAGGGTGTGTGACAGTATTCTTGAACACTTTTTTTGTGTTTCTGCTGATATGCTCGGGTAGTTGATTACCGACTTGACATTTTTATGTCCAGAGATTTGCATAATCTCCGTCGGGGGGACATTGGCATCTCGTAACATTTGGACGAGGTGCTTTCTTGCCGAGTGATTTGTGAGGCGTTTATCACTCAATTCCGCCTTGGTTGACATATTTTTCATTAGAGATGCAATTTTTTTCACGCCAATTCTCTGGCGAAAAAAACATTGATCAGAAGCACCAAGCATAGTTTTTGTGTTTGGTGCTAAATAAAAGGGTGATTATCATTACAACGACGATATGTTTAAAACGCTTTGTATACATGATGTTTATTGTACATTGCCACTAAAGATTTAATTTATTCAGCGGAGAACTCCAAGATGAATCTAACATTATGACCGTTTCTTAAAATGAACATAATTATTTATCATTTCAGAAATGGTTTAATGCCAAAATTGATTGAATCTGGACAATAACTGAGTGAAGGAACCAGAAAATGAGCTTACAAACAGAAAAAAGATGTGCTTAAAGAAGACTCAGATCACATGGTTGCAGTCAAATGAAGGTGGGAAAACATTGTGGTAAATATTCGGAGTTTCCAGTCTCCATTCAGCAGTCGTGATAGACTATAATTGATGGTGCATTTGTGAAGCAGGAAATAAAGATTTGACAGGATTTTGATATTCAGATTGGCCATTGGTAAGGAAATGTTGCATAATGAAATACTGACCACAGATTATAGTGTTCTGAGACACCCCTCATTCCGAAATTGATACAGTTATTTAACCACAGTGTGTTTATTATTGACTGCGGACTGCTATCTCCGAGGAGATTCTGGGTGAACAGTGTATTGATGTCATCATCGGACAGAGGCTCTGCCTCAAAGGGTCTGTTGCCTTTTCCTGTTCGCTTCAACAGTTTCATTTTTGCCTGTGATTAGATAGACAATACTCCATTTAATGATCTTCGTGAAGTTGAAAAAAAAAAAACATAATAAGATGATTATCGAAATTTCATTTAAGCCTTTTCCAAACCAGTAGTGATATTAACATAGAATTAGAAACATTGATAAAAGCAAAATTAGAAAATGCTCAAAATCAGCAAATTCTTCTTTTGTTTCAATATTTCCTTTGCTGGTAATCCATGATTGGTTTCTGTTTTATGTACCAGATACTTAGATTCTCTGTTAATATATTGTGTTTTCATACAGATCATGATGATGAGATGCTTAAAATTTCATTGAATGTTATATTATAATGTTTATTATGTTATCAGACAGTTAGAAAAAGAAAAAAAAGTATTTTCATAATTCGTGATACAAATTTTGTGTGTGTTATTATTTTTTTTGCTATTAAAAAAATTCAGAGCAAGGAGTGAGTACCGATACAAAACTGTTTCAATTGCTGATGAGTTCCATTGACACCAGCCAAATATTTTTTCTCTCCATTTTAAGTATGTTATCATTTGAAATCAATGTTTTTAAAGTATTCTTACTGATTTGACCAATATCCAAGAAAACCTTGTGCTTAGACCCTCATTTTTGATAAGAAGAAAGATAGGATGAAACCTTGTGTCAAAAGAAGAAAATGCTGATGAACACTTCTGTAAAAGTATTTATGGAAGCTAGCTACCTTCAGTGTTTCCTTGGTTAACGAGAACCCATTTCCTCCAACTATAGTGAACGGATAGCGCTGTCGCTTTAGTTTTCGGTCAAAACTTGATACCATGTTTCTGACCGTGCTGATTTCATATTCTTCGCCATTAGGTTTCTTCAAGGATATCATGAAACTGGCGATGTGTTGATCTAATTCATCAACAGGGATTAGGTGCTGATCTCGGTTTTCACCGCGCTGTTGAATGAAACCTTTGAGACGTTTTACATCTGAAAGTGTCTTTTTTGCTGTGTTTTTGTTCTCTTGGCATTCAATGAAATGTTCAATTTCACTTAACTCCATGCTGGTTTCATTCTTTACTGGTTCAGGGGGGATGATCATGTCTTCATCAAATATAGACCAATCTATATCTGCCAGAAAACTGTCTGTGTCGCGCAGAAACGAGTCAAAATCTATTTCAAAACTTTCGTTTTCGGCCAATTCTAGTTGTTTACGTCTGCTTACCATGAGAAGGGTAAATATGACGTCATAATGTAGGTCGAAAAAAGTTCCGGCGGGGTAAAGGTCAATATGCAAATTAGATCTACAGTGTAGTTCTAAAAATAAGTGACTGATATAACTTAATGTTATCGGACAGCTGATATCAGGTCAATGTTGACACAAAAGCATGATAAAAGCAAATACTAGAGCCATATTATATTCGGTGTTAACTGACACCAGCATCTGACAGCCACCAGTTAGGGGCATCTACCATAACGCCGGGAATATCAAAATCCATCATAAGCATGAACGATTGTTTTGCTGCCCTGATGTTCGGTAACAATTGGCGATTGTCATTTTCTTTCTTTTTTTAAAACTAGCAATTTTTCCCGTCTCGAAATTTGACCTTTGACCTCGATGACCTTGACCTATCCGGGGCTGCCCTCCACCTAATCCCGTCCCGTAACCCGTAAGCAATCCCGTCCCGTAACCCGTAAAAACAATACCCGTAACCCGTAAAACATAAATTTGACCTTTGACCTCGATGACATTGACCTTTCAAAAAATGAACCCCTCAAGCTAATAGCCGGGGCCGCCCTCCACCTTCCCTCCAAGTTTGGTGAAGATCGGCCCAAGGACCTGGGAGAAGTAGGGGAACAAACAGACAAACAGACAAACGGACAAACGTTGCTCAAATTATAGTATGATTCAAATGTATCATCCTAAATATTACAAGTCAAAACACAGTAGCATATAATTATATATACAACATACCGGTATAAATAATTGAAACATGCATATGATATGATGAGTTTATATCCTATTTTACCATTCTGATTTTTTATCCATATGACGGTTATCAGAGACAGAGATTAGCCCGCACCGCTGTGCAAGCAAATCTCGGTATCCAATAACCGTATTCGTTTTTCTGATTAGCTATTATGTAGTCTTTTTATTTGTTATGATGAATGACATAAACAACAAGAGTTTTCCGCGGACAATCTAGCTCGCCTATACGGAAGCTTTTCACAAAAACAGCTATTTTTTTTAAAGTACTTCAAACTCTAAGGTCAAGGTCACAAGGTCAAGGGTCATGGTCCCAAATGAAAGGTCTAGGCAGGAGGGCATGTGTGAAATATCAAGGCTCTATAAATAATTGTGCATGAAGATATAGGCCAGGTTATTGTTTTCAAAAGTAGGTCAAACTTCAAGGTTAAGGTCACGAGGTCAAAGGTCATGGTCCCAAATGAAAGGTCTTGTCGAGATGTTTCCATGTATGAAATATCAAGGCTGTATCTGTAATAGTGCCTGAGATATAGAACAGGTTATAGTTTTTCAAGTGAAGACGGGACGGGACGGGACGGTACGCGACGCCGACACCGACACTAGGGCTGTGACATTAGCTCCCCGGACATAAAGTCCCGGCTCGCTAATAATTAACTCGTACATCGTGCATATTTCGTATTAATTACTACTAGATATATGGTACGGTAAACATCTTTAATGATAGGAAGAAATGTCTGAATTATTTTTTTCTTTTTTTAAAGAAGAAAAGAGAATACATGAAAACTGATGATGAAACAGCTTTAAATTAAAACAATAAAGAAAGTGTAAATTCAAAGTATGCCTTTGCTTACTATAAATAGTATGTAAATAGTATTAAGCACCTTGCACTATTCTCTCAACAATTGCCCAGTTTTCTTTTTATACGCACTCTTTTTTTGTTTGTTCATTGATTTTATGCGATAACGTTAAATGTCGAATGAATCCTCTTTGTGTAGGTGAAATATTTTTAATTTACTGTTGTAAATATGTATACGTTTAAATTCTAGATATATTATGGTTATTTTGGGTTGATCATCGTACCCTAGTATAACGTCGGGATCATTAAGTTGGTGATAGTGATTGAATTCTTGTAAGTTATGGTTTATATATTGAATGATTCGGTTTATCTTTTAACATTCGAAAAACATATGTTCTAAACTCTCTTCTCTTAATGAACAAAATGTACATAAATTGTTATCTGCAATATTCATTTTTTGTAAAAGAAAATTCGTAGGAAGTACCCTATGTACTATTCTGGTTTGTAGCCATTGAATATTTGTATCGTTCGTTAAATTAAAAACACCAGAATACAATTTTTCCAGTCTTTATTTATAAGATTATGTGATGCGATCCATTTGACTTGACTTCTTCAGGGTGTCGTTGTTGCGTATTAGAGTTGAGTATGTATATAGATTATGGCCTGGCTTAGTAAGTTAGGGGAATACGTCACAGTTCATAGCAGGATTATGACAGTAGAGTAGAGAAGAATAGTTTGATTGAATTGGTTGATTCTGTAAAAATGATTTGACCGCATTTCGAACGCTGTAATACTCTAAAAATTGAACCTTCCATTCACTGTTTCATTTAGGCATTCGAAGGGTTTAAATGTATCATTTTCTGTTAAGAGATTTTTTATAAAAAATATTTCTCTGTCATAAAGTGATTTATTAAAAACAAACCTTGAAACAATCTTTATTTCACTGCAGAATAGTGGTGTATGCAGAATAGTGGTGAAAAATTTTGAAACGAAATTTTTTCTATATATGAATTGTAAGATTTTAGAACATCAGCCCAAAAAGCATTTTTTGATTTTCTTTACTAAAACTTCACAATATGATTTTCCGCACTTCATAATGTTATCAATGTCGATAGAAATTTTTGCTTTATCATAACATTTAGATCCTTGATTCAGCAGTAAGTTTTTTACAATATTAATTTCATGCATTTTCTTATATGGATTGCAAGTTGGAGTGATTTGCCCCTTAATGGCGGACGATATTTTAAAGTGAGACGAAACTTGCCCACAAATCGAATACGGGTGTCGATATAGACACGTATAGGAGGCAAATTGTGTCTTTTTCGCTTCCTTATAAACAAAGTTAGCAGCAATTTACCAGGTGGAGTCCGATAACGGCTTGAGGTAGCTGGATACCCCTGACGTCCAAAAAATGAGACTTCCTCTGAATCTTACGAAATTCTGGGTACATATACTTTTGTATATGCGCTCTAGGATGGTGGTCTTTAAAAAGTAATTGATACGTGCGTCATGGCGTCATGGCGTTATTTGTGACGCACCGTCTTTTAAGGGGTAGCGTTAAATAAAGAATGAGTGTAATGAATAGAACTTGTTCGATTCACGGAATGAAAGATTTTACACGGCGAATTTATCCTTTTTAGCAGGTATATGCCGCGATTTGCGTTTCTCCAAAACGGTAGGGTCGATTTTCCTGAAATCTCCAAGAATCGTTAGCCGCAACCTCCATCTAGGTCTCCAGATAGGTGTTATATCTGGAAAAAATCTGTTTCTAAAGATATTTTATTCACAAAGTGCAGAATGCATCTGCATCTATACCGGACATTGATAGTTACGGACAAATTGACGAGACGTGATGAGGTGGTTACAAGCGTTGTTCGGTCAAAGAATGGCCGTGAAATTTGTTTTTTACATTCATTTTGTCAAAAGAAATAATTGCATTTCTTTTCTGAACGCAGGAATTGGAAATTAATTGCTAAAAGCGAACACGAACGATCGCTATGTTTGCGGGTGTCGCTTTATGTCATCCGTTTGCGTCACTCAAAAAAAGCTGTTGGCCGTACTCGATTGGACATACGCCGTTGTCATTTTGAAATGTGCAGTCAAAGCAAGCATGTTTGGGTTCCGGCCAAGATGATTATTGCAGAATGCACCATTACAAAATCGCTGAATAACATGCCAATCACATTTGTTTAGCTTTTTCATTAAAAATCTGGCGTCTTTTCGGTTCTAGAAAGTATTCTGTGTCAACGGAGTAGCCCAACCAAGTTCGCCCTAAAGTTCGTTCAAAGTGAGTCAGACAGAAGTGTTGTTTTTTTGTTTTTTTTTTTTCGCTGGAAAAAGAAATTTGAAGCAAGAAAAAATTGTGTGGAGATGGTTTGATATTTTGATTGACATTGAATTTATTGTGAGTTGCATTGATAAACTGCAGTGACGGAATAAGTGATTATTTGTGAAATGTCAAGAGTTTTCGACCCCAATGCCACATGTGATGCCAAAATTTGATGAATTTTGCTGAATGGTGAGATTCACTAGACTCTTATTGCAAATCTAAACGAACATAAGTTAACAAGGTAAGTCATGCTTTAATTCGTTGCGTTTTTGTGTCCCGTGCATAGTTACAATTTTTATGTGTCTTCAAAAAAGATAATGGAAATAAATTCTTGCCTCGACCCCTCAAAAAAAAAAGCAGCCCCCTGATGTAAGTAGAACAAAGCTGAAAATGACATTATGAATGAAAATAAACATTATTGGATGTAAGTTTATCATGCTCAGATTTCTTTTGAACCCACCGTCTGGATCCGCCAATGTACTCTCACTCACTCCCGGGTTTCGTATTTAACGTGCAGGGTTAGAAGCTTCGGCCACATCAGTGGGCTCCCTTCCAGATAGCTGGCTTGCTACACGCATGGCTGTCCTTACATCTGTTCTCCATTTGTTCTTCTCTTGAGGGTCGATGTTGGTCAGGTTTCAGTCCCTACGGTCCCTCTCAGTTAGTTGTTTCCACGACAACTTAGGTCTTCCCGATCTGCGACTACCTGTGACCTGCAAGTTGGATGCTGTCTTAATTGCATCATTCGATCTCTCTACATGACCAAACCATCTGAGCCTCCTTTCCCGTAATATCAGTTCGAGGTCTTGGAGACCAAGCTGTTCAAGGAGTTTGCTGGATCTGGTGTTAGTGATGTCTTGAGGTCGCATGCGGCATGTCATCGCCCGATCATTCCGCCGCAGGCGTTGTAGGTTTCGCTTGGGATAAAGGCCACGTCTCACTTGCATAGATCATAACGCTCCTTACACAGGTTGCATATACTTTGCCTCGTGTGGGGTAACTGAGGTGGCGCGATGTTAGGATAGGCATCAGCTCTTTAATCTTCGTCCATGCAGCTTTAACTCTTGTAACGGAATCGGAGTCACATCCTCCGGCTGCAGAAAGCATGTCTCCCAGGTAGCAAAATGATGCGACCACCTCTAACTTGTCCTGTCCAACCTGCACTTCAGACTACATGCCTTTGTTAATTTTTACAAATATTGCAATTTGAATATCCTTCAATTGTTTTGGTTAGTATATATCATGATATCTATCACGATACAACCCTGCATATTGTGATATATCGCGATGCACTTTTTGGAGGCGATACCCACCCCTAGGTATCATACGGTGTTTTAAGGATAGCGTTCAAAATTGGACGGTGAACAATGCGCCTCAACATCATGTCATCTGTCGAACTTCCTGTTGCTTTTGAAGTGTAATGCGCTCTAATGTAAATTATTGACATCGACATATATACATCACAGTTATGATTATGTAGACTTTGATCTGATAAATACAAGTAAAATTGCTAAGGCCATAGAGGCGAAAGCCTATTAACGGCTTCGAGGAACAGGTTTTCGGTTATCATTGTTAATGTTAGGGTGGTTCTCTTGGGTGCCGCAGTTAATGGCGTCCTAAAAAAATTAATGATGAATGGAGACATAAAAACATTCCATGTTTTCTTTTTCTACAGCAATGTAATGCAGACAAAATAAATGTTAAATATTATCATCAAAACTATAGTCATTAGATTTGCTTTTAGTTTTGCTAATGCACGCAGTTGATAGGTGATGCTTCGTTTGCAAATGAACACTTTTACGAATACCGCGGTACCGGAAAAGACGCGGTATGTCCAAACTACAACTTAATCGGTCGAACTTTATTTGGTACGAAACTCCTTTGCCACTGGAAACCAATATAATAGTTTTGAAATATAAGTGAGCTATTGAAAATCCATAGATTTGGACACTTACACGTACACGTAGTTCACATAGTTCTCGAAGCCGTTCACACTAATATTTCTACCGAACCTATTTCTACGGCTAGTATTTCTGTTCTAGTATGACTTCCGGTGACACACTTCCTTCCGTTGGTGTCCCGTTGGTGTCACACCACTTCATATTATCGCGCAGTATGTTACTCCGTGCAATTTTCATCCATAGTGTCCTTGAATGTTGTCAAAATTGTAGCCGGACAAGTGCAGACGAAACAAGATGGCCGCTGATCTGTCATAAATTATCGATTGAACCAAGAACCAAAACACGTGAGGTCGACTTCGCTTAGGTATGTAGTTAAAATTTAGCTTTGTTGTTGTATTTCTTTAATTCACACATAATTCAAGAGCTTTGTTTATATCGATATTGATTGATCCACTGCTTCTGTCAGGTCGTTTTTATAGCGTTTAGGAAGGGGATTATCAGGTTATTGCTGTAAAAATGACGTTAAAAGCCAGAGGTACTCGTGTCCTAAAATGCGAAATTACCCTCCCCCCCCTCCCGAAATTTCAAAGAAACCCTCGGTTTGTTCCATTCAATTAACATTGAAAAAAAAAAACAGAGGGTTTCTGACATTTTTATTTCCGTTTAAATTTCAATCTATAGACGGGTTCAAGGTCGCTTCGCGACCTTTTTTGCCCGTATTACTCTGTCACACCCACTTTTTGAGTTATTGCCATTTGTTGTTTGTACCCTTACATTTTGTTTGGACCATATCTTCTAAACCACAAGTGCAAGCAAATTAAAACTTTGTACATTTATACATCTCACTTTAGAGAAGTGTCATGTACAGAAACTGTTACTTAACCACACCTTTTTTTGAGTTATGGCCCTTTCTTGTTTATACCCCTACATTCTTGTCTGAAACATATCTCCTAAACCATAAGTGCTAGCAACTTCAAACTTTGTTCATTATAGATCTCATTGTAGGAAAACATAATGTACAAGAACCGGTACTCTGCCACGCCCACTTTTATAGTTATTGCCCCTTGTTGTTTGTACCCTTGCATTTTTGTCCGGACCATATCTTTCAAACAATAACTGCTAGCAATATTAAACTTGGTACTTTGTGCAGAAGTGTCATGTAAAAGAATCATTACTCTGGCATGCCTACAATTTGAGTGATTGTCCTTTGTTGTTTTTACGCTCGGGTTTGTTTCCAGAACATATATTCTAAATCATTAGTGCTAGCAACTTCAAACTTTGTACACTTATAGATCTCATTGTGGGGAAGTGTCAGGTAAAACAACTGTTACTCTGTCACGCCAACTTCAAGAATTATTGCCCTTTGTTGTTTTCACCCTTGCATTTTTGCCTAGACCATTATCTTCTTCACCATAAGTGCTAGCAAATTTAAGCTTGGTACACTTCTCATATTGTCTTTTTTTTTGTAATGAAAGCTTGTACGGGGGTATCAAGTCACATCCCACATCCTGTGACAGTTTTAGTTTCATTTTTCCTCCTTTGAAAAGTGTTGCAATAACTCAAAATTTTAACTTTTTGGGAATTAATGAAAATTTAACCATGTGATTGTAAAGAAAAGGTAATATACGAGGGACGGTCGGAAAGTAGTTGGACTTTTCCTGCTGCTGTCTTTCCATTTGCAACTGTATAAACACATTATGTTTTGGTGGAATGTACATCCATTTGCCAATAATGTGATCAGTTTATTTTCAAAGATAGTTGTGTATATACAATATTCTGTCCGCTTATATGTGATAGGTGTTTCACGTATCATAGGCTATTTGTTAGTGGAACAACAAGGGTAACCAATGAAAAAGAACATCTTAGTCATTTTAATCGTGAAGGCGATAGGTTCTTGAACTACTTTATCTCTGAAGATTCAATTTGGGTTCATAATTCCAAACATGGGATAAAAACTCAGTCAAAGCAGTCGTGAAAACGAGTTGCTTCCCCATACCTAAAAGATTAAGCTGTTACCTTCGGCTGACAGTCATGTTTAATGCTTTTGGGGATTCACGAGGATTGATAATTACTCATTTCAAGTCAAATGGTAAATATTGTCATTGCAAAATACAATTCTGAAGTAATTCAGAAAAATCTAAGAAAAAATTCTGAAGTAAACGCGTCCCAGATTAGCTTAGAAAAATGTTCTCTACATCACAATTACGCACGCGCCCATACCACCGCATCTACAGTGGAGATTATCAACGATTACACATGACTATAGTTGTTACAATCGAGACCTCACCTCACGTGGCCTTCATTTGTGTCTAGAACTGAAAAACATGCTTGCTGGGAAGAAATGTGAGACCAGGGCGCCTTTGATACAATGACTGTAAAATACAAAGTAAATGGGTATTTTTGTAAAGATGACCTGTTTTCGTGACCTTTCATATTTCTATCGTTGAAGACTATTTATGTCCAGCATGGCCTAAAAGGTATGCAACTTGCAAAATAGAGGACAACTTGGTGTGTACAAATGAAATTACTTCATAAAGGTCTCAAGGCACCTGCGATTATTACCGTTGTCGACAACTTTTAAGCGGGTACTTTTTTTGAAACCCACTTCCAGCTTACCTTTGATGTATTTTAGCCTTTACAGCTCCAAACTATTTTCTAAGCTGTCAAGTAATACCATATTTATTGAATACATTTGTGTCACGTGATACCAAACATTGTTTCCTCATTATAAATGATCAATTCCATTGTCATGACGATGAAACAAATACACATTTAATGTATACACTTTAGTCCGATTGTAAAAAACTTGTGTTAGCACTGACAAAGATATTAAACACCTGTTTTATTAGATTTCCCTATAACAACAAAGTAAATTTTAACTAAAACAGGTATTTAACCATTTGGTTAGCGCTTACCAATATTTATACAACCGGACTATTTACTTTATTAAACATACCTTTCTGTACTTCCAATTGTTTAAAATGTTCTCCTTCTTGTTTTCGATGGGGTCTTCTCATAGACAAATGACTGTGCGCGTTCACTGAAAAAGAGATGTGGTGATATAGGCAACTTTTGTTTTCCTCACGTCATATGGGACGACTCAGATCATTCAAACATATTACATCACAGTTATGCATTTTCACGCACGGGAAAACATAAGATAAAACAGCGATGGAAATTTAACTTGTCAATTTATTTGAATTCCGACAAATTATAATTTCGGGGAAGATATCAGAAGTTTGATACATCACACGTTTTGCATTTATTCATAAAACAGAAACTTAATTGACACATATATATTTCCTGTACAATTCGTAGTCGACGTAGAACATAAATGGTCTCTCCCTTTTATAATTATTCACGTTGTTGTCAAAAATCCATAATCATTTACCAAAACTGGACTCTCATAAAATTTAAAATTGTTGCATCTTTACTTATAAATTTTCAAGGGACATGGACATATTTCGTTTTTAACCCATTACCAGATGACAACATTTTGGACTATCCCAATTTGAAAGGTGTTGCAGAAGACAATTTCAAGTTGATAAAATATTAAAAATCTTACCATATCGGCTTAGAAAACTTTGTGGAAAATGAAGAAAAATGTTTGTGACAAGCAATTTCTGCATTTTCCTCAATGTTTTCAAAAGTCTTTGTGTTATAGGGCGTCAAAAGACGTCATTGTTTGGAAATGGGTGAAATAAAATAATTTGAATAGTACTTTCGTGTAGATTCAAACTAGCCATATACTAATAAATATCAAAAAATATCGACAAGTGTGGACACATACTTGTTCTTTGAAAACAGTTTTGACAAAGGGAATTATTTGTGTCTTTAAAAAGCTTACTCATTTGTCCATATATGTTAATGTCTAAAGATGAAATGTTGAAAGAAATGTCATCTCAATAAACACTGAACAAAGTGAAAACTTTTCACTGCCAGAATCCAATTTTCTGGAAAAGTATCGAACCAAAAGTCTGAGATATATTTTGACGTTAATTCCCAGGCATTCAGCAATCGTTTTGTCAAAATTGCATTGCGTTGTCTCATTTAATGTCAGAGTAACGGGCCTTTATGCGCTTAGAGCTAATTTCATCTAATGTAACATATGCGCATGCGCAGGAAACGATTCATTATTTTTTAAGAATTGGTCGTATCCAGTTTGCAAAAAAAATAAAAAAAATATCTCTTATTACTTGTAGCAAGCTCTAAAATAAAGGTCTATTCTGTAAATCTTGTGAAATAGCTCCCTCTGATATAAACAAATAGGGATTTAAAAATGTTTGATTTTCATAAAATTATCACAGTTTTTTGGTTGGATTCTTTAAGCATCATGCAGGCCTCACATGGGATTTCTAAACTTTTTTTCGATTAGGATTGTTAACAGATGTCCATGCAATAGCCATTTTAATTTCCTATGGAGATTGCATTGTAAAATTTTCAAGCTTGCAACTTAATGAAAATTCTGCTTTTTAAACATCATTTTCCAAACGCTCGAACAATGATATGCAAGCTTCTTTACATTTCCTGACTGGTAAATTATCTGACTAATATTCTATTCAATCTGACAATGTTTGCATTCTTCTGTTCGGATTTCTTAGTGTTTAAATTGTGTAAAATTTCCGTTCAAGTTGTACACCTGAATAAGTGACCCCTGTAACACTTAAAGAGTCCGTTTTTCATACCAGTAGCTAAGATCAACAAAACGTTTTATGTTTGACACAACAAAGTCAATGAACAATGCGCAGCATATTCATTTCATTTCTTTACTTCTTTTATTTAGAAAAAAAATATGACAAGCAATGTAGTTTTCACTTTCGTTCAGTATATGTTTCTTGTAACACAAGGTAACGATTTTGTGACGTCATGAAATCGCTACTAAATTACGACGCCAGTCCCGAGTTGTGTATTATATACATTATATACATGTACGTCCAAATGTTAATGGATGTATATCTTTTCCAAAGACTTATTGATGATCAAGCATATTTCACCTGACAAATTACTTTCATGTAGTACAAAAAATATCTCAATCTTCAGAAGTATACTGAGGGAAACAAGTTTAGCAATTTCGAAAATTGCAGTTTATTTCTAATTTATCTGTGTTCTGATCGTAATTAGATTTTTAGACAACAATATTTTACTTTCTTAACAGCAATATCCTTAATTTTGGTGTGCATAAGAGATCTGAGACGTTTGATATGTGACGTCAGACAAGGTAGGTAGCACTCTTAAAAACACCTGGAATCAGAACATTGTTTCCCAATCATTCGCGTTCGTAAGAGCACTGCACTGTCTGTTATGATTGAAATCTATCCGCAAACAAAAAAACTACTGTAATACGCACAAAATACAGGAGAACACATGTCAGTTCTTTTGTAAAATTGAATTCATTCCATCCTATACATCATGTTTAAAGCGGTATGAGAAGTGTTCGGTTGGCGTATGATCCGTCAATCATTCTACCACATCCACATTTTGTGCCTGTAGAAAGTTCAGCGAGTGACTATCAGTTTCTAGACACGCGAAATCATGCTGGAAAATGATGGCGTATCCTTAACGTAAGAAGAAAAAGCCACCGACAGGGAAATTTCAGTACGCAATCATATGTCATTTAAGTTCCTTTGAATAGTGAATAAGTCAGTTTTACTTTGATATTAAATCGAACCCAAGATCATGACGCTATCGCCTCTATAATGGTCAAGTTATGTTGAGTTATGACATCAATCTTTTCACAATTACGCCTACACAAATTTAAAACTCAAACGTGATTAGACTACAAAAGTGACTTGAATCTAATGCCATCATGTCAATAGACATTGTTTCCGCGTCCGGTTCAACATAGCATCTCTGTTAAAAGAAGTCAAAAGAAGCCAAAAGAGAAGCACCATGTTTTCAACATCCCCGGAAAAAAACGCCTTGTTTTGGAAAGAACTTTACAAGTCTTTGCCATAAAATTGCAATTTTGAGAAAATTCGTTGATATTCATGAATATGTAAATAAGTTATTTTGCATAAAATAACTCATCATGAAAAGTACATCGTAAGCTTTCATTTGATACCGTTCTGGCATCAGTAGCTATGATATTGGGTTGGACTTCATATCAGATTAAAACTAATTTGCCATCATTCAATGTAAAGTAAATGGTGTACGCCATTATACTGATTTTTTCCAGACTGTGGTATCTTCATTCAAACTTTAGTGCATACACCTATTCTCCAACAGGATTACGCCCTTCTAAACGTTGGTGGACACACGTTGAATTTTCTACAGACACTGAATTTGGGTGTACTGGTCAGCTAGGTTGTAGGATCGAACATCTTTATGAAAAAGGAGCAGGGATGACGTCAGTAACGTTACATATCTTGCACGCGTTTTTTTAAATTTAAACGTATTCCAGTGGCGTTAGGTTGAAGACTCGTTTCAAGCATAACAAACAGAGTGGTACTGTAATGATGTAAAATCTTTCTTTTAGACATAAATTACACATCTTATTAGCTTATTTTTATTAATTCATGTTATGTAAACTATAACAGTACATCGATGGCTCTTCTCACAAAATATGTCGCATGAACACTCTACTGATTTGAAACTGTATACGCGAGAGTTTCTTGTCGCCAAGTGGACCCTACGTTGACCCCATATACTGTAGGAGTATATGAGCAATATTGAATAAATGGTGAAAGCTTCGTTTCAATTGAGCTAAGAATTCAATTTAGTGTGTACACACAATTAAATAAGTTGTGTTTGGACTAATGTGTTACTTATCTGTATTTGTATAAATTAATAGAGGGTCAGTATATCATGAGCAAAAAAGTACATTGAGAGTTTGATGATACATGGTATCATCTGTTTCATCCTAGTCCTTTAAAAGGCATTCATTTTGCTTTGCTAGAAGACAATTCAGAGTCACGCTGCCCTTATTCATGTTTCAGTTTGGCGGAATGTCCCTGAAAAATGGTTTTTCAGAATTATATTCTGCAACATTTTAATATTTGCGTATTTGAAATCTAAAGTCATAAATTCAAATGGCATTTTTCTGTGTAGGTAGAGGAAAAAGATGCAATAAGAAAATGGGGAAATTCAACGAACGGAATTTTAAGGTCCTTTTGCAAATGCTTCTTGAAAAAGTACAGTATTTCCGTATTTGTCTTTTAATTAAATCATTTTTAAAAGCACAGGTACCCCATAATTTTGGGACAATTTTTGTGCCACAATTATGTTCGGTGTGTTAGTAGAAGGCCATAGGATCGTTCTACAACATGATGCTAAATTTAAAGACATATTTGAATTGCTCGGGAGTAGAACAGTTTACAAACTATTAATTTTAATCCTCTGTATGACCTGCAATACCTTACAACATAGGCCAATATGTTTTTGTCCAAGTAACTTTACATATTTTGGTTGTGGGGTATGGTGAAGACGCTACATAAAAATCAGCATTTCATGCCTCATGGTTTGACAAAAATAACTTTTTTTGTAATTTTGAACAGATCTATATGCAGGAGGACAGATATACATAGAGGTACGATGGTGTAAGATCACAGATATCGCCTATACCACGTCTTCATATGTTTAGCTGAAATAAATCATTTTGCAATAGCATTTGTATTTTGTACGCATATTTGAATTATGGTCCAAGGGATACCAATTGAACTTTAACGTAAGTTAAAGTCACCGACCGGAATCGGGTTAAGAGAATTACGAGCGTTGATTGGTAAGTAGTAACATCTCATAGAAGGGGTAAAACAATGATGTCCATTTTCAACTTATGTATTCTCTTGCTAAATAAAGGTATACAGCCGAAAACTGGTGATATTTTGTTAGTTTATGTTGAAGGGGAAGTACTGTAAAAAGATCGGGCAAGTGGCTTTTGCGAAATGGATAAGGTTGCTGAAAAGCAGTTATTCAATATCTGTGTAAAAAGGGTCTAACTTTTAAGGCAATCCATGCAGATATGGGATAATGCCCCTTCGTATGCTATAGTTAAGAGATGGGTAGGGCAGTTCAAGCGTGGTAGGTAGATAGTCTAGCGGACGATGTCCGCCCTGGAAGGCCTGTCACCGTTGCAACGCCAGAAATTTTCAATAAAGTCCATGATATTGTTATGACTGACAGAAAGGTTACAGAGAGATATATAGCCAGTATAACTGGTATTTCCAGGAAATAGGTCATTCCATTCTCGAGGAGTTGGAAGAGTTCTCTGGACGCTTGGTACCAAGACTTTTGACAGTTGACCAGAAATACTCTAGGCGCACTTTATCACGTGCTAATCTGAGTCTTTTTAAAGACAGACCAAGATAGCTTTCTGCAGAGGTTTGTGACTATGGATGAAACTTAGGTCCATCATTTTACCCCAGAGAGAAAAAAAAAACAGTCCAAACAATGGGAGTAACCTGGCTCACCCTCACCCAAAAAGGCAAAGACTGTCCTATCAACAGGAAAGGTTATGGTTTTAGCTTCGGTTTTCTAGAATACTGATGACATCTTGATGGTAGATTATCTACAAAAGGGCCAAATAATTAATGGGCAGTATAATGCATCACTTTTAAAGCAACTGTGAGAAACAGTAAACCTCAAACGTCGTGGAAAAATCAGCAAAGGTATACTGTTCCACCAGGACAATGTCCCTGTTCACAAATCTGCCATTGTCATGGCTGTCATCAATGACTGTGGGTTTGAAATAGTAGATCACACGCCGTACTCACCTGATCTTGCTCCATTAGATTTTCACCTGTTTCCACAGTTGAAAAAAAAAACTATTGCTGGTACCAACTTTCAATCTAATGATGACCTCATACATGCAGTGCCGGCCTCTCTGAACGATCAGGAGAAGAAGTTTTACAAAAATGACATTGAAGCCTTAAAACATCGCTGGCAAAAGTGTACAGACAAAGAATGGGATTATGTTGATAAATAAGATCGTTTGGCGGTTACAGTTAAAATTTCTATGTGAGGCTCACTAGTTATCAATCAACCCTCGTATTTTGTTTTGCCATTTTCGACATCATTGTAGAGGAAATATTGATGCTTTACGATATCATTTAAAAATCAAATACAATAAAACGTTTTTAAGAATGTAGATCTAATCGTTAAACATAGTAAGCACTTACTAAGCAGTTTACATGTAAACATTTACTTACGTAAATTTGTAAACACGATGCAGACAAATATTATGAATAAGACTACACATCTACCCCTCCAGGTTGTGTAACACAATCTTCGATTCATCCTATTTCACTGTAAAATGTAAAATGTAGATTAAATATTTTTAGCGACATTTTGCCCTTTATTGGGATACTTTTCAAAAGTTCATAATGCCGGCTTCTTTTTTTTGACAGGTCTAGTTGACAGATTTGATTTGATAATTCAGAAACATTGTATCGGAATTGTTTATATTAACCCCATTAATGTAAACAATTGGGAGTTATTCTTTTCAGTTTACCTTTTTCTGGACATATCAAATTTTAGGTTGAATTCTGATGTTCAAGTTATTTTCTCGCAAACTGTAATCTTGCTTATGGCCTCTGATATTAGTCACATGTACTATTTTAAATGTGTTACATCTATTGTCAAATTTGTTCTATATGTTTATGTCAACAGTCAATTGGTGAGAAGGGTAAATCCAGACTTCAAAGAATAGTTCCTAAAGGACAACGACAGATGACGAAACTTATTGTTGTGTGAATGACATGTTCTGTGTCACATTTTCTCATCACCTCGGTATATGAAATAAGAGCAAATTATGAACTAGCGCCTCTTACCTATACAAAGTTACATTTTAATGAAGTACTCAGGCCTTTGGCCCATGATACAATATAATACAAAAACATGAACAAAACATGAGTGACATAACATGGTTCAATGAAGAGCTACTCTTTATCATACCACACATACATTCACGCATACATACATATACATGTGCATACACATTTCAATGTACAATTTGAAATCAATTATTTTTTATAGATTTTTGAGAAATTGTTGTCAACTTAATTCATTTAAGAGTTATTTTCTCAATAGAAAAGCTTCGAACAGATATTTCGAAATTTTGTAAATACTAGTTCTGTCGTTCTGTTTCAAAATAGCGTAGAATTTAAAAATATTTCTGTCATTTAACCAGTATGATTCAAAATACATTGATCTAAGTTGTTCATATACGTTGCATTGAAAGAAAAAGTGATATTCGTCCTCGATAACAGAGAGACCTTGCGACTTACAAAGACATAATAGTATGCTTTGTAATATTTTTATCTCATATTTGAGAAGAGCCCAAATTTTGTTTTTCTGTCATAGAGATATAATTTTTAAAAGATAAATGGTGCCATTTATCAGTTTTGTCAGACTGATAAACAGAAACTAAAACAATTTCTTTCTAATGTTCAATATGTCTATGTTCAAGTCTATCAGACCAGAATTATCCATTTTCCTTGAAAAGAAATTAGCCGATATTCATAGCACAAAACACACATAAATAATTTCGGTTTGTGGATTCAATAAGTAAAGGACAATAGTAAAAGTATTCAGTGTTCAACTCTTTACCAAAAAGACAATTTTTAGACAGGTCCATATTGAAAGCAGCATTGCCGACAGCATTTCTTCCTTTTTCAAACATTTTCAAAAGCCTCTTCCATAACATTTAAAAGCCTTCTCTCAGGGTCAATGAAAGTTTGTGATTGTGTGATAAAGAGTTAACAGAGGGACATTAATTATTGCATCTTGAAATAGAATGGTATTGCATGTACCAATCAATAGATGTACATCAACGTTTTACATAAATTGTTGCAAAAGTGAATAATTTGTCTTTCTAAAAACACGAAGTATCGAAAAAACATTATATATTTACACGTTAACAAATGGCAAATGTGGATTTGAAAGACATTGTCTGGCATCCTTCAGCAGTCATCAAACAAAGATATAATCATACATTGATAATACTAGCGAGTGCATGATCATAAAATGTATTTTCTGATTGAAGGGTAGATCTGAACTATGAATCATACAATGTTTACCATATGACATACCTTCTGCTTTAAAATGATACATTTCAACACTTACAAAGCTTTTTGAGCCGCGATCTGGAAAAACGTCCCTTAAAGCATTTTAGGAGTTTCAAGATAAGTCTGTACTAAAGTCGAGTCTAATCGCACCCAATTCTGCTTTCTTACGGTTGCTACATACCACGAAAAAGCTATTGAAGAATAACATGATTCCTGATCAGTCTGCGTGTAAACGCAGGCTGATCTGGAACCATATTGGGCTGAAAAGCCTTAAGGGACATTTTTCCAGATCCAGGCTCATTTACATGTTAACAAATGAAATTGACTGATTAAATAATTTAAGACTAAAAAGGGTCAACTTTGGCTGCATACAGCTCATCTCAAACTTTTCGTCGGATAATGTGACTTATACAGTGATAAAGAGTATTCTAAGATCAAATATACACAAAGAAAAAGTGGTCATGACCCATGGATCTCAAATTTGTTGAAATTTCGTTTTAATACACTACCCACAGAAATATACCATCGGACAAGGGATTTTTTCTACTAGTGACCTGTTTACCGACGAAAAATATATCGATTTTCGACCGGGACATATTTTGTAATTACGACCCAGAATCACATTCATTTGTGGAGTGACACCAGCTGTATCAGGCACAGTAATTTATGTCTGTTATATGAGAGAAAACACACACTCGTTTATTATTAAAGGGTAGTTGTACCTTAAATTGCATTTGCTGATGAAACCTTTGATGAAAGGAAAGCATTCAGAGCATTCGGACCGTGTGATAAGCATTCTCTTTGTACACTTGGAAAACTAGTTGTATTAGCGGACTCAGTGGCATAGAGTGGACACATCAGTCGCCTGTTTTCTGAAAGTAGTCCGTCAAATTTAGCTTTGAATACCTATAGGCTAGAAATCCCTTGAGAGGGATTTCCTGGCCTAAAAATTCATCCATTTAAAACTTTTGTCTTCAACATCTTTCGATTAGAAACAGTCTTATTTTTGCTGATTGGGAAATTGTAAAGAGTTTAAGATCCACTGGCCGTCAGGCCAGAGAGCTATTGTCATGGCGGTTTGTCTGTGTGCGTACTCTTTTTTCTGTAAAAATCCGTTCAAAACTACTTGGTGGATTTCAACTAAACTTCAAAGGGATGATCCTTAGGTGACCCTCGTTCAGATTTCTTGAAATAATTCTAAATGACGAAGAGAGTCAGGGGTCATCTGCCCCCCGAATGCCAAATATTGCCGTTTTAACTTTGTTTTCACTCTAGCGACTACAAATAATGACAAATCAGGACAAAATATGGACAGAGTATTTTGAGTTATGTGTCCTATTTACATCAACAAATAATGATCAATATAAGGACAAAACTAACATGAAATATTGTTCACGTGAAAATCTTTATTTTATATGATCTTAATAGGATTATAAAATCCAGAGTCATGTTCCTTTGAACTTGATCAAATTGCCAATTGTGTCTTTGTTTGTTTTTCAGCTCCAAAGATCTTCTAAGACATATGTTTATTATTGACGTCTAAGTTATCTAGCATGAGTCCCATTAAATCGAGGCTCCTTTAACTAATTGTTGTAAAAATACGCATTTCCTTGTTTGCGCAGCCTGAACATCTGAAATTACATTCAACAAGACAATAACCAGGCCTGCTGAGCGCTTCCAGACCGTCAAAACTGTCTAGTTTCTAATACGCAGTGATGAAAAAAGGATTAATTGACAAATCGATTCTTTTTAATTTATGATCGATAAACGAATCAAATAATTTAAACATTGTACATATTCGTAGGGGTATTTCAATGTTAAGTGTCGAGCTAGCAACGTTTATTTTATGTGGTCTGCTTTTCGCCCGTATTTAGGCCTTGTCTATTTTCATATTATTGTATCATAGGACAATGACTTGAACACTCAAATTGCAATATGTCTAAATATCATACTGGACTCCTAATTTTATAACTGAAACAGCAGAATGCGTATACGTGTGTTCCCTAGTTACGCAAATTCATTCAGACGATTTTCATCATTGGAATTAATAACAGAGATTGGTAACATTGTGGGATAACGAGTTACGTTATACGAGATTTCGCCGCGCACCTGATTATTTTTCTACCTAGCGCTACTCTACTAGGCAATGATCTCAGAGTCGGGAATTTCTTTTTGTTTACCGATATGTTACAGTGGTCAATTGGCAGCTGAATTCGCATAATTTGAAATGATTTAGGTTTAAAATAAAATATAATATATGCTTCATCATTATACTAAAAATCATCTGCAATTTACAAAGATGCAATTGTTTTGTTATGCTGTCTTCAAATTCTTAGTTTCGACCAATTTCCGTTATCCGATTTTCCATATCTCGATTTAAAAGAAATAATTACAGAAAATGTGTTCGGCACATACCTTTGTTGACCGATATTTGGTCAATGCAGATACCTTGAAAGTAACCGTGTGTCACGAGGCGAAAATCTGTTTTGATTCTTTTTGGATCACGTTCCCTCCAACCACCGGTGTTTCCGTCAACAATCGCCTTATGTCACACATGTTTGTGTATTAGTTAACATCTTATTATTACCACAATTTTGATCTTTGAACACTTGATCTGACGATGACTTTCTGTAAATAGCTGTCACGGGCATAATCACCAGCAGTGAAAACGGCAATATCCTCTTCGATAATTCGCTTTTCTCGTACGAGTTTGTCAATAGCAACATTTCTTGTATTATAATTGCAGTGGAAACCATTTTTGTAAACCAATAACATAAGTGAGGTTAACGTATATTATTATCTTAACGTTGGCTCGTTATAAACTACATTTTTTATTTAATTGATAATGATTACGAAAATATTTGAAAAAAATAAGTGATGCGTTTTTAAAGTCAGTCAGTATATATATGAGCCGCGTCATGAAAAAACCTGCCTTAATGACATTGATTACGTTATCGGAAAAAACACTTTTAAAAGTGACGTCACTTTTTTATAGAGTTAAACTAGGAAGTGTAAACATAAGATCGAATAGTGTTTGAATCTGCATTTCGTTTACGTGCTTATTTTTAATTTGGAATGAATTATGGATCCGGAATTAGAGGTGAGTAATATTATTTATTTTATTTCACTGTTTTGCTCTATGCAATTTAAATTTGTTTACATACGCATAGATTACTAAGAAATCGGAGAATCGTCGAAGTTGATCGCCGATTGGAATTTAAACTAAAATTTTCAATATCAAATCAATTCTCCTGAAAACAAATCCCACACATTTTGGAAATGTTTTAATTGAGGTCAGAAAGAGTATATATAGATCTACATGTATTTGTTCCTACATAAATCTTCAAGAAAAAGATCGCGGTGACAAAGCGAACTTTAAATTGCCCCACCCCCTAATAATATGACGTCTACAGGTCTAGTGAAAAATTGAAAAAAGCTTTGAGACCCACTCATATCTTGAATTTGAGAAATATGTTATATTTAAACAATATATTTTCCATTTAGATCTATATAGATCCTTTATTTGCCATGTTTTCTGTGAGAAAATGACGATATTTTTACTCGATTAATTTCGCAATTATCCGATATTGATTTCAAATACTTTACCACCACTGACTCCGGAATGGCAGCCTCGATAGCGCAGTGGTTAGCGCGCCCAGCTTTTAACCCGGAGGACCCGAGTTCGAGTCCCACCCGGGGAGGTGTGTCCTTGGGCAAGACACTTATACGCCAAGATAGACGCTAGTATAGCTAGTGGTGCCTCGAAAAGTCATCGGGGGAATCTAATAGAACAAATAAACAAACAAAAACATAGCGCAGTCGGTAGAGCTCCGACATTGTAGCGTTTTGCTTCCGGAAGGCATGGGTTCGAATCTCGATCAATCCAGTTTTTTATTTTTTCTATTCGTTATGTTTTCCTGATTTGCCTAAATATGTTGTTTTTTAATCACTTACGAGTTAAAGATTATAATAATAATGCATTTTATATTGTATGTAAGTTCTACTATTTGTCTACATAGATCTAATATTTTGTGTTGGAGCATATTTAATGGTTGATTATACATTGTAAGAATAAGACAGACTATTGTCAGACCATTTCGGAAGAACACCAGGAAACTCACAAGCGTCCTCTTCCCAAGATATTGACGATGAGGGGTGCATTGACAGTGACTACGAAACTGACACAGTGACATCAACGGTTGCTGTTGAAGCTATTGTAGAAGAGCGGACACGGGATTATGTTCAACATCATGGCTCAGATACCGAGTACTCAGGAGAAGAAAACAACGAGTCCGAGCATGACGATGTGATAGAGTCCAACGGCAATCTCCGCAAGATCGAGGATTTTCTAAAGGGTGGATGCGGATGTAAAATGTAAAGTGTAGTGTTGATGAACTTTATGACCACATACTGAATGTTAGAGATATGGAGAAGCATGAAAAATAGCTTTATATAAAGAATGAGTGTAATGAAAAGAACTTGTTCGATTCATGGAATGAATGATACAATAGGGCCAAAAGTCCCAAACCTGCCGGATATAGCCGGGATTTGATTCCCACCAAAACCGTTCCAACGATTTTCTTGAAAACCCTCAACAATTCTTGTGACAATCTTCATCTAAGTCACCACATTGTCCTTATTTCTGCGAAAATTCATTTTCTCAAAATATTTAAGTCGCAAAGTGCAGAACGCAACTGAACCTATTACCGGACTTATAAAAGCAACCGGATCCTGGATACGTAAACAAGCGGGTTTGCAGGCCTTGTCACTCAAAGAATGGCCTTGAAATCTGTTGTATGCATATATTTTGTCAAAATGAATAATTGTATTTCTTTTCTGACTGCAGGAATGGAAATTAATTGAAAAAAGGCGATTAAGAACGATGGCTATGTTTGCGTGGTATCGCTTAATGCCATCCGTTTGCGTCACAAACTGTACCGCCCCCTGATATCATGAATTGTTACGTTGTTGAACCGTTACATAAACCAGGACCCTAAATACTATCCCAAATCCTATTTTTAGCCTTTTTTGTGATTGACTGCGGATAAAAAGTATCCCAGATGTAGAAAAAAAACAACAAAACAAAATCACGGAACGGCTCAATTTTGTCTGACAAAAAGCTGTTGGGTTGTACTTGATTGGTCATACCCCGTTTTCATTCCGAAATGTGCAGTCAAATCAAGTGCGTTTGGACGTTAAATAAGATAATTATCGCAGAGTGTCCTATCTCAAATTGACCAAAACATGTAAAATATGTTTGTTTAGCTTCTGTAGAAAAAATCTGGCGTCTTTTCCGTTGTAGCCTAATTACTCCGAGTCGATTTAGTAGCACAATCATGTCCTCCCAAAAGATGACAGCCCGAAGTGTTTTTGTTTTTGGCTTGATTTTGGTTGTAAAATGATATGATTACGCTGGAATTATTGTGGTTTTGGTTTGACATTTTGGTAGAATTCCTCTAATGTGAATATCGATTAATCGTCAGTGTCAGTGTTATGATTATTTATGAAAAGTCATTAGTTTTTGTCCCCAAATTCAATGGATTTTGCTACATCTGACAAGTGGCATTATTATGGATAGATTATCACCTCAGAATATCGGATAGATCATCTAAATGGACACAAGATTAAAGAAGGTAAGTCATGTACTAATGTTGCATAGTTAGAATAGTTAGATGTTTTTTATTTCTATTCTATGACGGACAGAATAAAGAGTGCCCCCTCCAAAAAATAAAAATATTACATGTTCAGCATGTCAGCATGGTCCTCTTGGCTGCGAAGTTACTTAATGGCATCGGAAACATTCGGAAGAGAGAACACAAACCTTCCTCCATTTTGTGTTTGTTAGGTCCGTCTTTTAGATAACGCAAGGGCAGATCAAGCATTTTTCCAGGGGTTCAGCTTTCTTCAATGAGGTCTGTTTGATGTAAATTTAAATTCAAATAGTTTGGATATATAGAATCTTTTGACTCTTTAAGCATCATCCTTTGTAACAATGTTAGTATGCAGCAGCGGATCCAGGATTTCTGTGAGGGGGGGTTCGTTTGTACAAATAGTTGAGTTTGTTTTGCAAATTGTACACAATTTTGACTGAATGTCTCAATGAAAATGAAATAATCAGGCTCCCCCGCCCCTCTGTTTTTGGCACTGTCATGAAAATTTCTAAAAACTGTCTAAAAAGCGGGGATTCGGGGGCAGCAGTCCCCGACATAAGACTTTAACAAGGATATCAAACTTTCACAAAATACTCCTTTCACACTGCTTATTATAAATGAATATTTGAACAAGAAAGGGTAATACCTCAGAAAAAATAAGATAACATCTATAGGTATGTTAGAGTATCCGAGTTACAATTCTTGTGCACAGATCTCTGTAACTATTAAAAGAACATAACTGACAATTTCCGAGTTGATCAGACATAAGATGACAGTTAAATGCTCTCAATTTAAAAGTTGATGCCGCCTGGATGTCGGATGGCATGTGTGATCCCATAATATATCTCTTTGACATGTGTACATAAACAGAGGTTTAAATGAAATTTAGAAATCTTCTTCACCATTTCCTTAACAAAGAAAAAATAAAGTCAACAACGTTTATATACATGTGAAATACAAATTTCATGCTAAAAGTTTGCAACAGATTATGAGATGAGAGGGAATGAAGACTTTCGGAACATGTTATTTGAAATCCAGCGGCGAATCCAGGATGTCTGTAAGGGGGGTTCGAATATGCAAAAAGGTGGGTTTGTTTTCTTAAAATTACAAAATTTTGACCGAATTTCTGCTTGAAAATGAAATAATCAGGCTACCAAGAGGGTTCGTTTGAGCATTTGAACATTTACGAATTGCTTGCGTTTTGGACAATTTTTAATCATTGTTAGTGACGCAGTAAAAGAATTTTGTATTTCGAAAAGATAACAGTAAAAAGGCATTATTCCATTTTTTCACAAGGATCTTGTGCCGTTTACGGACAGACGCAGACTTGCAGAACACTATAACACATTTGTTTTTGTAGCGAAGATGTTCTCGTGGTAGGACAAAACCCCCTTAGGACAAAACCCCCCTAGGATAAAACCCCCCTAGGACAAAACCCCCATCCTGAGTAAAATGAATAACTCATATATTTTTTTTTCCATTTAGCGTTTGTTTTCAAATTATCATTGTGGCATTATGAATTTTTTTTTTTATAAATTTTATTCAAAATAGTGAACTTTGATAATATTTGGTTAAATGTAGCAACATTTAAACCTCTATGATTAGACGATCAAATTTCAGAGTTGTCTGATTTAAAAAAAAATACTTATGATTGTTGCATTTAAGTGACTTAGGCAATTGAGACGAGCAAACAAAGAAACATTAAGAGAAAAAGAGAACTGTATTGGTACAAACTTTTTATCCATTTCCCTTAATCTTTACTTTTATGCTTTTATGCACATTTACCCACTGTCAGACAATGAACAGTTACATTAATCCAATTTGAAGGAAAATATACATATTCTATAAATTTAACTGGCAACCAAATCACGGGAGACGTATGCAAGGAAGGGCAAAGACAACTTGGTTGGACACCCTGAAGAGAGACACGGGGCTAAAGGACGTAGCTGAAATACAAATTCTGATGAAGGACCGAGAAGCTTGGAGGTCGACGTTGTGCCCGTGTAGGCGTCGGCTGATGTGGTACAATGGCGGAAACGGCGACCACAAGGTGGGGTGAGAGTGATAAAACACAAACACAAAAGCCAACTGCTTAAATGTTATTATTTACATATCTACAAGAACCACTGTCAACTTTAATTCAAATATCATATCATAAACTAGTCAAATTAAATTATCATAACATATTCAAAAATCAAGTCCTAGTCTAATAGCCGCTACAGTGCGGGCCTATTTATACTATCCAGGTAACCTTACATAAGTGGGCGGACTGCAATATGAAGTAAGACGCTAATAATAGATGCCAATATAACAGGGCATGACTTAGCCATGTGATGGTGATGGCACATGCCAAGGCCTGTCGTGTTACATATGCACCCCCTACTAGAAATTTTCTACTCGGTTGAAAATTACCTGAATACTATGCATAGAAATGAAAGTAAACAAAAATCAACTTCAATAATTATAAAGTCAAACAAAGTCCAAACATGTCCACTATTTACACGTCCAAAACGTCCACTATTTACACGTCTAGATGTCCACGAATTTCTGTTACTTTTTGTTGAATACAGTATTGCTAAGCATGGTTAACGGAGTGTCCGTTGATCTTTTATTTTCATCTCCCACAAGCGTTGATACGGCAGCTGCTGTTCTCGGCGCCGGTGTCGGTACTGCTGCTGCTGAGTCTACGACGACTGCGTAGTGCATCGCGTCGGAGTAACCCCCGGGTAAAATATTCCATACGGATTGATTCCGATTGACCACATAACGAGGGGCCTGAAATCCAATTTCGACTGATAAGTGTACCGCGTGTCGGGGTTCCAATGTCGGTACACGTGTGCGAATGATCTCTTCCGCCATTCTCGATATTTCAAAAGACAATATTTCCCACTCAGAATTCATGGTTTGTTGTTGTGTTGTATCGGTAGAGCAAACAGTAGCAATGTCGATAACGACAAGGTGGTGAATACACTGTTTATATATGCTATGATTATTTATCAAATATGTGAAGAGCTTATCAAGAACTGTTAAACACTGAACCCACTCCACTTAATCAATGGAGAGTTGTTATTGTTTTTGAACGATGGGTGAGTGTCCGCTAGTGTTCTCCAAAATGTCACCTAATCCTTCAAAAATGGATAAGTACTCTTCATTATAATCTTTGAAGTGCCACTTAAGTTTCACGATGTGTGAAGTATTCGTCAAATAACTTCACTGACAGTCAAGAATGTCAAGAAGGGCGTTTTAGATACTTCTTCACCACAAAGCACTTTGAGAGTAACCCTGTGGACTTACAGTTTAGATTTTAGGACATACGGATATAATGTGGACGTGGTCGGTTGTTGACGATAATTTCCAGTAGTTCCAGTGGTTCCAGCGGTCGGCTCGGGTGCAGTGGGCAGTTCACTCCTGTCCGGCTCCTGTGTCTGGAGTTCAACATTGGTTGATTCTGCTTCCAGCCGTCCCTTTATACATCTTTTACATAAACAATTTGGCAGAATGTCATGCAATTTTTTCTTAATGCAACAATATAATACAAAAGAAGCACACACCAGGGATAGCAACAGGCTCAAAATATACCAGAGGTTCAGTCCATTGTCAATGTCAACTGGAGTTATTAAATGCAATTGTTGTAGCAAATGGTCAAGCGGCATGTCGTTAATTGATGTCAATTGTTCGGGTGGGTCAATACTTGTATTGTTTGGATATCGATCTATAAATGGTTTCCAAATAATAGAGCCTGAAAAGTTTGCAATTTTCAGATGCATGTACTGTTCATTGTTAAGAGTTGATTTACCAACGACATAGGGTTCGGATAACGAAAACTGACTGTTAGATGCAACACATCCATTTTCAACTTTAATTACGTCAACGGGCGAGTTCGTTCGTACTTCAGTATGTTGGCCATTACATACAAGAGCAAAGTTCAAACCAGTCCTTGAAATAATTAACCAAGTAGAATCAAAAAGAGGTTTAGCTATAGGTAACATTTCGTGAGATACCTGGGTCATGCATGAACTTTTTCTATTCTCTTCAGGAGGTAAAAACAAGTTAATTAGACACGTGCGACCTAGATTTACGGGGAATTCCGGACTTATTATGGTACAAAACTTGACATTTCTACGACCACACATTTGTAATTCTTTCTCAGACAACAAATGATAATGTGTCCTAGCCTTGTCAATTAAGAAACCTTTTGCTTCCAACCGATAGGTAGCCAAAAGATCATTCTGATTGGAATCCGATCCATATCTGACAGATATAGGAGAAGGAATTGGAATAGAAATAGCCTCATAAACTTCATAGTTATGATCGATTCTCATGATTGGTATGGACAAAATAATCATTATTTTTCCGTCTGCAAAGACTGTTTCAGTTCTGAGGTACTTATAAAAGTCATAGATATTATCTCGAGGGTCATTGATGAGTGTCATAAGTTCGGGTAAAGCTTCTTGAATATCCAATAAGAGTTCCTGTAGTCGTAAAGGATTGATAATTCTTACGGACAATTTGCCTAGAGAGAGGTAATCCAAATCTGACTTAAGTTTCATTAAGTACTCTTTAGCATCTTGAACTAGTATCCTAATTTCATTTATCAGTAATATAAACCGACTATAAGCTTCCATGAACTGTCTATTCTCGTTTATTTCTGTCGCAAACTCATGAGTTATATAGGTTATCTTTGCATCCATTTCATGTATGCTCCCGATAATTTCAATAATTGATTGTCTATTTTCCCTAATTAGCATTCTTGTCTCATTGATAACTGTAAGACTTTGTTCAACAACATGAACAATTCTTTTCTGATTGAGTGCCAAAGATGAGACCTGAGTTCGAATTTCTCTCAAATCTGTGTCACTTACAACTCCAAATAACCATGACATCGCGTCACCAACAAAAGGTTATAAGCTTCTACGATTTCGAGTGTTAATGGCAAATAACACAAGTTGTGACAATTCTACTTTTATGTCCTTTTCTAAGGTTTGCAAGTATTGAACTTCTTTCAACAGACCGTCTAATGCATTCTTAAAAGGTTCATAACTTTGTTTATTTTTCATATACCGCGATTTTACTACATCAAAAGCTGTCGTAGCTAAGTTAAAATCTTTTGCTAACCTAACCATTAGATTTTCAAAATCATGAAAGTCGATTACAAGAGTAGCTAGCCATTTTGCTCTCGTGGTGGTTACTTCATTTGTCTTATAAAAGACAACACTGTCTCTGACAACAAGTGCTTCAGCAACGAACGCTGCAGACGATCGTCGCTCACAATTATTAATTATCATAATTGCTGCCAAAATGCTTAATGCAAGTGTAACGTTGGTCATTTTTTGGGTTTCCTAAAATGAACAACAAAAGTCAAATTAAACTTTCTTAAAAACGTACGTACAAGGTCAAAGTTATTAATCATGAAGCCTCAAATACAAAGTACAAACTAAAAGTAGGGACAAGCCTTTCCCTAACTAACACAAACACGTCATAATCATGTGCTCTATCATGTGCTAATTAGACTCAGGTTCACGTGTTCTCCGTGAACGAATTCTGTCTCTTAACTCGGCCAAGGGTATTTGGCTTTCAGAATCACTATCTGAACGTTCTCTACGATATCTTCGTTCTATTAATTGGTCATTTGTGACCGTGTCATCAGAGGATGATGCTGTATCCTCCGAGCTATCATATACAGGTGGAACAACATAATGACTTGTTCTTAACTGTCGACCCGAATTACCCACAGGTATATCCCAATCATCTACGGTAGCTAATCGTAAATGTTCGGCATGTACTTTTGTGGTGTTTCCAGTCAACTGGTTCTTTATGATAAAGGTAACCGGCGATGTCTTATCAATCACGCGGTGGTAAGCTAACCATTTTGGATCAAGTTTATTTTTCCGAGTGTGGTTTTTATAATAAACTGGGTCACCCACTTGAAATTCTACATCATCAGTGTTCTTATTTTTGTACTCGTTACGCTTTTTCTTTGCTTTTTTCCTATTTTGATGTACTAACATGAAAGCTTTATGTTGCTGTTCGAGTGCAATTTTCTGAGGATCTTCACCATGATATTTTCTCCTAGGCCTAAAAATAGTATCGAGTGGTAAAACACACTCTCTATTGTACAAAAGATAAAATGGCGAACATTTAGTTGACTCATTAATACCAAAACGTATCGCAGCAAGGGTTTGATTCAAAAATGCATCCCACGGTACCTTTTCAATTTGCAACTTTTTAGACATGATGTCTACTAATGTTCTGTGATATCTCTCGATAAGACCATTGCTTTGCGGATGATAAAATGACGTAGTCACGTGATGTATGTTTAATTCAGCCAAGGTCTCTTTAATGACCTGATTAACATTTTCTGATCCATTGTCTGACAGTATCTCTAATGGGCATGAATGACGAGGAAATATTTCATCAATGATAAGGTGTGCCATGGTTTGAGCACTCTTATCCGGGCATGGAAATGCTTCTGGGTACCCCGAAAACAGATCAATAAAGCTTATAATGTATTTGTTGCCCGAGGGGGTTAAAGGGTAAGGCCCCGAACAGTCAACTGCTATTTTAGCCCAAGGAAATGGAGGTGTATCAGTTTCTTGAACAGTTGGTTTAGTTTTCTGGTTACTACGCATTTGACAGACTATGCAGGAAGTAACAAAAGAAGTAACATCCTTGAAAAGATTAACCCAATAATACTTAGACCTAATTGCGTCATAAGTCTTATCTATTCCCATGTGTCCTAGTGACTTATGATATTCAGAGAGAACATCTTGTTTTAAATGTTCAGGAACGTAAAGACGTAAAGTTGGTTCAGAATCAGGATAAGATATATAATATAGGATGTTATCAAGTAACAAGTGTTTTTTGGCAATTGACGGCGACAAACTATCATTTTGTAGAGCTACTTTAATTTGATGGATATTGTCATCCTTATCTTGCTCGCTAATCATGTCAAGTGGCTGAAAATAAGTAGGTTTCTCGACTTTGTCTTGAAACTGTGGCTGACATCTCGCAAATTTTCTAGGTTGAAACTGATTAGAGTTCAACACATTTATCTCATACATTTGACCGCTGACATCGGGGTCAAGTAACTGAGAATCATCAGTCTTAAGCGTGCTTAGTGGTACACGAGAAAGAAGGTCGGCCACCGAATTTTTCGTGCCTGCAAGATACTCTATCTAACAGTTATAACCGGCAATGCTTAAGGCCCATAAGGAAACTTTCCTATTTTGCATGGGTGACTCAAGTAAATACTTAAGTGGTTTATGATCACTGTATATAGTGAACTCGGCATTGTGCAGATAATGATCCAACTTTTGCAAACTATAATAGATTGCATATGCTTCTTTTTCTATCGTAGACCAACGAGTTTGAGTGTCACTTAATCGATGGGATAAGTAATATGTCGGACGTTCTAAGAGTTCATTTCGTTCCTGATCATGAACTGTCTGTGTAAGGCATGCACCTATGCATTTATCACTTGCATCTGTATATAATTTATAAGGTAAGTTGGTATCAGGAAAACAAAGCAGAGGAAGCTCAGACAATACCTCTTTTAGTTTGTCAAAGGCTAATTGACAATTGTCAGTCCATTTAAACTTAGCATATTTTCTAGTAAGTGCAATAATTGGTTCAGCTATGCTAGAAAACTGTGGAACAAATCTCCGATAGTAACTACACATACCTATAAAACTTCTAACTTCACGAACAGTGGTAGGTGGAGAAAGAGATTTGATTACATCTCATTTTTTCTCCTCTGGCTGAATGCCATTCTCATTAATTACAAACCCAAGATAATTGGTTTCTGTTTTTAAAAAACTACATTTCTTAAGTTTCAGTCGTAGGCCATGCTGACGAAGGCGATCAAACACGTGTTGAATATGTGTCAAGTGTTCATCCAAGGTTTGAGAATATATCAAGATATCATCAAGGTAGGCGGTGGTGAAAGTACTTAACCCTTCAAGTACTCGGTTCATGAGCTCTTGAAAGATAGCTGGAGCATTCGTCAGGCCAAAGGGCATCACATTGAACTCAAAAAGTCCCCGGTGACACGTGAATGCTGTCTTATCTTTGTCCTTATCATCCATCTTGACCTGCCAGTAACCTGATTTCAAGTCAAGAGAACTGAAGTATCTGGCCTTACCTAAAAGAGCTAGTATGTCATCTATCACGGGAAGAGGGTATGAATTTATCTTGGTGACCTGATTTAGTTTTCTGAAGTCAACACAAAAGCGTTTTGACCCATCTTTCTTATCAACAATTACCACGGGAAAAGACCATGCTGACCGACTTCTCTGAATGATCTTTGCTTCCATCATTTCATCTACTGCCTTATCTATAACGTTCCTATTATTTAATTGAGTACGGTATGGTTTGAGACGAATGGGTGCGTGATCACCTATATCTATTTTCATCTTAACTGTGTCAGTATGACTGAGCTCAGCGTCCGTTTTTGCAAACAAGTCTGAATTTTTATTAAGTAGATCAAGGACTTGTGGTTTTAAATTTGGAGGCACGTTGAGATTCATGATCTCGTTAGTGAAATCATCACCGACTGGCGTGTTGTAACACGTGCTAGTGCTATTTTTAGCTACACTCATGATTTCTCCAGCACCAAGCTGTTTTACACGGGCAACAGGCGTGCCTTGCTTAAATGATAAGGTTTTATTTGTATTATTAACTAACATTACAGGCAACCTTCTTTTTATAGATAACTTAGCAACAGAATTCATCATGAGCAACCCTGGCTCACTGCCAATTTGACCAAATTCAAATGGCGTTATTTCATACTCAGTTTGTGTTGGCAATTCCACATGTTGTCTCACCCTACATTGACAAATGTGAGCGGTCTGTGGAGGTATTTTTATTTTATGTTTTAATCTAGCAACTGAGGCTATGTGAATATCTTTTACCAATGGAATGTAGGACTCATTGACCCGAATACAACCTAGGTCATGATACACACGCACACCTCGTGCTTGCAGCCAATCGAAGCCTATGATAACATTTCGGTTCAAATTTCGGACAACATAAAATTTATGGCTCATTTTTAATCCTCCTAACATAAATTCAATTTCAGATATACCATCAATGTGCAGTGGCGTATTACCAGCTGTAGTTAAATCTAAATTATGTTTTTGCAATTTTAATTTTACTTTCAGGGAATCAAAGACACGGCAGTGAATCAAGGAAACCTGAGCACCTGAGTCCAATAGCGCACGATATTTTTGTTTTTGAAATTTGATCAACAAAGAATTAGGTCCCCTAACAACAGAATTTATTTGAATACATTTTTTCTTTTGTTCAAAACCTTTTAGTTTGTTTTTTGTTATTCTTCCCCCATCGGCTTCTACATGTGGGAAGTCTACTCGTTTAAATTTCGTTTCTTGTTTGGACAGTCTCTTACCAAATGTCCTGGCTGACCACAACCAAAGCATAATCGCTGTTTGACAAAATTCTGACTTTCTGATGCCGCGTTTATACTAGCTTTACGAAGCCTACAATCCCTAATATGATGGCCTAGTTTTTGACAAAAATGGCATCTCAATTTAGGTCGTGAGTGACTAACTTCCATGGGAGTTTCATCACGTTGGACTTTTGTACTACTTTGCTGATTATTGCTATTATTGTTTAATCGTAAATTAAACCTTTTCCTAAGGTTTTGTTCGCCTGTCGCCACTTGGACGGCAGCATTGAAAGTTAAAGGATTATCTCTCATAACCTTCATTTTCATAGAGTCCATATGGAGTCCGTCAATAAAATACCCAACTAAATGTCTTTGTAACTGATCGTGTCCGTCAAAGGCATCCTCAGCCAATGCTAACAGTCTTTCGGCGTAAACCTGTATTGGTTCACCCGCTTTTTGCTTAACCCTACGTAACAACAATAACGCATGCTGTTGATCTACAACTTCACCAAAACGAATCTGAAGTTCTTGTTTTGTCCGTGCCCAGTCATGTCCTGCATTTTGGTCAAAGAAACGTTTCAAAAAGTCACTTACAGGACCAGCACTCGCCTGGTATGCTACATATTTAATATTTTCTGCTGTCACCCCTGTTAAGACTGCATTTTTTTCCACGGCTTTAACCCAAGACTTGTACAGTTTTGGATCAGAACCATCGAAAACACTTATCTCTCTCGCCACTCCCTGTGTGCCAACTGTGACCGTCAAGCTTTCTATCTGACTTGCTACAGATCTAGCTATCTCAATTAATTCTGCCATTGTAAATGCAAAAGAAATGTGAAAAAGACAACTTACCGCAAAACACCAAGTTATCCAGAACACAACACAGCTGCAACCAAACTGCAATCAACCCAGATCCAACGTTACGGCACCAAATGAGCGTTATGTGGTACAATGGCGGAAACGGCGACCACAAGGTGGGGTGAGAGTGATAAAACACAAACACAAAAGTCAACTGCTTAAATGTTATTATTTACATATCTACAAGAACCACTGTCAACTTTAATTCAAATATCATATCATAAACTAGTCAAATTAAATTATCATAACATATTCCAAAATCAAGTCCTAGTCTAATAGCCGCTACAGTGCGGGCCTATTTATACTATCCAGGTAACCTTACATAAGTGGGCGGACTGCAATATGAAGTAAGACGCTAATAATAGATGCCAATATAACAGGGCATGACTTAGCCATGTGATGGTGATGGCACATGCCAAGGCCTGTCGTGTTACACTGACGCCCCCGATTCCGATTCCGATTCTATAGATTTTATGCAACATTGAGAGAAAAGGAGAGCTTGCTTGTTACAAACAATTTCTTTCTTTTTGAAAAAAAGTTTTCCTTATGATAGATGCATACCAGTGCAGATTTTGACTCTAACTGGTCAAAACGTAAACAAATTGTACTGGTCAATGATATTCAATTTATAATATATTGCTCAAATTATTAATACATTGATAATATGCATGTTTATAATAATACTTTCATAAAGCACAAAAATATAAAAGTATGTATGAAATCAGAACAAGTTTTGTTAAAGTTCTATCAAAGAAAGTAATTTTTAACCCCCAAATCTTTGTCAAATTTAATTCATTTTCTTATCACTCAAAATATTATTTTTTGTAAAGCATGAACACTGAATATTCATATTTTCATATTTATTTCATAAGTATTAAAGATTTTTTTAAAGTATTCACAAAAAACTCATTTTTCATAACCAAGGGGGTTTTGTCCACTTTTCAGTTAAGGGCATGGGGGTTTTGTCCCTGGGGGTTTTGTCCATGGGGGTTTTGTCCCAGGGGGGGGTGTCCTAGGGGGGGTTTGTCCGTACCTCAGTTCTCGTGGGTCCATGAAGAGCTGTATTTGGAAGCTACCAAAAGCATGGTTACTGGTTAGCTGTAGCTTCATGGTAAAAGGAGTAAGTGATCTTTGGTTAGACCCGAGTGATGTGTCTAAAGTGCTCTTATTGTCACTGTAGTTGTCCGAACGTACAATGTAGGTCAGAAAATATCGAGGCTAAAGGAGAAATTGCTTGTAACCAGTTTTTTTCTCCTTTTTCCGTAATGTTTTCCATTAAACACATTCAAACCTGGTCTTGATTGGGAACATATTAACCCATTACCAAACAACAGAATTTCCATTGAATGGAATTTCAATTTTTTTGGTGTTTTTGGATGGAAAACATTTTGGGAAATGAAGAAATTGCTTGACACAACCAATTTCCTCATTTTTATGCTCCCCGAAAATATAGTCGCCACGCTGTCCGTCAGTCCGTGTGTCCGTCCGTCCGTCCACAGCCATATATCAGCCATCCTTGGACCAAATTCAATGAAACTTCACATGTGAACTCCCTGGGTCAATACCTTGGGACCTTTTTCTCCGTTTGTAACTTTAAAGTGACATTTCACATTTATTTCATTTTTTGAAAGTATGTCTTGATACAAAGATTAATTATTCTAATGCATATAAATGCTATTAGTTTTTTGAAGTTGTTATTTATAAGCGAAAAATACGCCTTTAAATTTGAGACAGAAATGACAAATTCTATATAAATCTGAACTGTTGTCCACAAAATTTGTTTAATTTTGGCACAAAAATATATATTTCTCGTAAACGGTTTAATATTTTTGCTTGAAATTTTCAGAATTTTCATAAGAAAACATGCTCTCTCAGATAGAATAAAAGTAAAATTTATGTAAATATAATCGTGAAATGCCACTTTAAGGCTGCGTCATGGAAAAAGGGGCCTTAGCGTAAAAATTAGTTTTTCTCTTAACTCTCTTCATCTAATGGGCAGAATTTAATGAAATTTCGTGCTCATGTAATAAATAGGATGTTCTAGACCATATTCTATAAATAATGTGTGTACAAAAAAGCTGTCATGGAAAAAGGGGGCTTAATGTATGAAAGATTTTATTTTGTGACAAACACTTATTCGGGGAGCAAAATCCGTCTGTGACGGCTCTTGTCCGCAATGTTTTCCATGGCCATTATTTTGAAGGGAGTCAAAAAGAGTCATTCTGTGGTAATGGGTTAAAGAGTAACGGAAAGCCGAATAACTGTATGAAAATGTTGAGATACCGGTACGTTGTTCTTACATCTCCTGGATTCGAATGGACATTCATGGACTAAAATAATAGTGCATGGAATTTGAATCATTTAAAACTAATTTAAATCTTTCTTACATCTGCTGGTAGAGAATGGACCTATGGACTGTCACATTTCAGCATGTATAATATGCAATAGGCAGCACTTGACTTCTCATTCAGAACTGAACAACTATCCATTTAGACAATTTGTCGGGTACCGGGTGAGAGTCCTGATAGCTAATACTGTACAGTTGGTGTCTATTGACAACCTATGGGCTGTCGATTCTAGACAGAAAACAGGCTTTTTACTCAAATGTTTGCACATTTCACATGTAGGCCTGTGCAATTGTTAACAAGTTAACAACCTTGTTAAGGGGAGACTGGGGTACTCTGGGACAAAAATCACTTTTTCCTTACTGGATGGGTAAATATAGAGATTATCCCAAATGTCTCAGTATTAAATGGTAGCTTATTGAATGGCTTATGTAATGGGCATGTTTGTTTTCATCTATTGTCCTTATTTAGTAATATATATTGGATTGAAATTTCTTAAAAAAGTGTCCCGGAGTACCCCATATATGGGGTACTGTAACCATGCAACAAAAAATGAAATTTTGTGTTGCACCTTTTGTCGCAATGTTTTATAAAATTGTATAAATTGAAATTGTTTAATTGGTTTGGAAAAGGAAATAGCTTAAATTTGGTATTAACTTAGAACCCAATTGTTTAATCAAAGTTATGAAAGCATTGTATAATCTCATGTCTCGAAGCAAATGGCTTCAAGCTTAAAATTTTATAACAATATGATTGCTTTCTGTGATTAGAAAGAATATTTGATTGATTGTGAGAATGTGCCAAACCTTTCACACATACCATTGTGATAATAATCCAATATTGTTGAAACTGATCTAGATCATGTTCTTATGTTCTCAGATTTCCAATATATGTTAATTTTCATTGGCTAAAATATTATCTCTGTAATCTTGAATTCTATTGGCTAATTATGATTGTTAAATGCTAGGTATAAAAAGATATGAACATCTTAGGTTTTGAACAGAACACATAAGAAGTCACTAGTTGAAATTTAGTTTGAAATTAAGTCAGTGAATTTAGAAATTGAACTTAAGAATATAAAATTGTCAGTGCTTGTCTTACTGTAATAATATTGTGTAACAAAATATAGTGTCCACCAGAAATAAAAGAAATATGAAATTGAACATGGAACTTGTGTCTAATTATTAATGCGAACTCCACTGTCAAGCGAGATAAACGGAACAGTACCACTGTGGCAAATTGGACCATCCCCGACCAATAGCTGCAGTGGGCAACGTGAAGCAGATCAAGGAAACGACCCTCGGTCACAGTACTCTGGGACACTACTAGGGGTACTCTGGGACAGGCTTCATATGATTCGAATATGTTTTTCTATTAATATATTGACTGATAAATTATGAGCATTTGTTAAAAGAACATTTAAAGAAACATAATTTAACTTTAAAAAGTAATTCAATTAATCTAAACTTGTTAGCATCTCAAGGTAAAATATCATAACAGGTTTACAATATGATGTTTATACTAGAAGCTGGATTTTTTGTTCATTTTACAGCTGTAATCAAATAAATGCTTAACCTATGCTCCTTTTTGATGTATAAGCTTAAATTGCAACTCAAATTATATAAAAACTAAAGTTTTTTTCATGCTCGAAATTTGCCCCATGGAACATATAGTCCCAGAGTACCCCGAGGGCACTGTCCCAGAGTACCCCGACCACCCCGTACCAACTTTGACGTGATACAACTGAAAATGGAAACACATTCAATATGTTCTCTCTATTGAAAAAGAAAGTTACTTTGATGAATTTGACATTAATCTGGTGCGATATAAGCTTGAGCTTATTACTGAAGAATTTGGAGACAAAATTCATTTTTTCATAAAACTACCTATGGTTATAAAAAATAGATTTTTACTGGTTAAAATCGTTTTTATAAACTTGACGCTAAATGATTTTGTGGGAGTTGGGGCTTGATAAAAGCAATCATATGTGCAAGTATGAGTAAAATAAAAGCATTTAAAGTATGGAATATCCCCAATGTCCCAGAGTACCCCGTGTCCCAGAGTACCCCAGTCTCCCCTACATTCATTGCATAATTAGTTGAAAGCCTCCGATGTACTTTGTGCTAACCAGATTTTCATTTCTTGTAGGAATATGTCACATTTGTGTGTTTTAGAATGGTATCACTGCTGCTGAATAGAAGCTACTGAAGAGGGGAATAGTATTAAAGCAGATTGGCACACACTGCAGCAATCAGCTCAGTAAATATGAAGTGTTCCAGGGTTAAAAACAAGTTGTCCCATGGAGCTGGATTCCTAAGCTGGTTCTTCAATAAAGTTTAACAAAATAAGATCAATTTGATAAATCTAAATCTTTCCAAAACTGCAGAAATTTAGAGTGCTCAAATTTAGAAAGCTGCTGCAGACAACAAAATGGGTGTTGATGAAGATGGGATTTTTGTGCAGTACGGACTACGGAACAGAAAATATTGAGGAAAAAAGAGATAATCTATGTTATCAGCATTCTCTTCATGTGTCTCTATGTTTTCCCTTTGCCTTTCTGATACCAAAATCAAGCCTTGTTTAGGAAAGTGTTAATCAAAATGTATTGACCATATATACATGTACTGTGCTCTATATAGCTGTACATGCACTTGGAATTCCTAGGGTGGTCCACATTGAAAGGTGCTGTAGATGACAAAGGTATGGTTTGTTATATAGTACAGAAAATGTTGAGGGGAAAAAAGAAAATGTTGGTTGTAGACATCAAAACTAGATCTTGTTTGGGACAGCTAAGTTGCTGTTTACTATTTCTTTGAGAATTAGACAATTTTAACAAGATTCCTTCAGCTTTTACTGGTAACAAATATTTGTCTGAAAGAGTTGACTTGTCCTACATTTACTGTTTGTAATACACCTCTTCCCGATATAAGACATAGTTTTGATGTCCCATCAAATGCAAGGGTTTTTTTTTGTTCATGGCGCTAAGGCATTAAAATCAGTGTTATATCAATGGTAAATAAAAGTTAATATTTTCTCAATCAAAAATAAATTTGGCTGGTCCTGTGGTCCAAATTGAAAGGAGCTGCAAACTGTACATAATTCTAATTGTAGAAAATGTGTATGTTACTACATAGAAAATATTTAGAGCAAAGGAGAAATTGCTGATTATCAGAATTCTTCTTTTCTCTCAATGTTTTCAAAAAAAAACTGTAAGGGTCTTGTTTGAGATAGAGTTAATCACATTGTTTGTCTGTCTATTATACAGAATGATGAGGTCTCTCACTGTCAGCGATGATTGAGAAATGGCAGGACATCTTTCATTGGTTGACCATGCCCGGATGGCTTTGCAGGCAACATCAGAGTCTATAAATCTAGGTGGTAGTTGATTTGAATCCAGTTCTGTTGATCTTCTTTCTGATAAAAGTTGTCAATCATCTCTCCCTATGGATAATGTGTTTCCTACACATTGACTCTTTTGACTCCCCAAAACATAAAGACTTTGAAAAACATTGTGGAAAATGAAGAAATTGCTTGTAACAATCATTATCTTCATTTCCCACCATGTTTTCAACTAAAAAAGACCAAACAAATTTAAATTTCATTCACTTAAATGACTTAATTGTCCTCTGCAACATCTTTGAATTTTGACCAGTCAAAAATGTTGCTGTCTGGAAATGGTTTAAATGGGATGAGCAACTGGTGGCTGGGATTGGATGTTTTTGTACTGGTGCAAGAAATGTCAGGAACTCATGGTTAGGTGCACCAGCTGCTGTTATAAAGTTGGAAATTGTTGAATGAGGTGTTAAATCCCAATCAGTCATTTTTTTGTGGTGGAGAGGGAAGAAGTTTGAACTTGTTTGTACATAAATGCAATAGTTTATCCACTTGACCCTTTTTTCAACATTGGTTAAGTCGAATTGCTGCTTATGTCAAAGAGAAAATCTGGTGCTATTCTTATGATTATAAAGTATGTTCTACTTTGAATTTCTCAAGGTAACTTTGACATATAAAGTAATAAAGTATTGACTTTTGTTATCTTTAAGTGTCTATGACACCTCTAGAAAGCTGAGATTTCAGATTTTTACAAACTCCTATAGCTCAATTGATAGAGCGACTGGCATGATGCTCTACTATGGTGTGATCCTGCTGATTCCAGGTTGGATTTTTGGTGGGTGTTATTGGCAGCTATCTTGAGGTCAAAATGTAATACCATTACATTTATCCATTATGCAGTTGACACTTGTAACGTCAAAGTCACATGCGATATGAAAATACCATGAGATATCCAAAATTTAAACACATTCATTTCTGTTTTGAAAATCGACATTTACTAGATCTATATATATCTTTGTTGAATGCAGTTATGAATGGTTGAAATATGGTTGACAAAGGAGAGAAATTGCCTTGATTAAGCATGCCATCACATTTATCCACTCTGCAGTTGACACTTGTAACGTCAAAGTCACATGAGATATGAAAATACCATGAGATATCCAAAATTTAAACACATTCATTTCTTTTTTGAAAATCGACATTTACTAGATCCATATATATCTTTGTTGAATGCAGTTATGAATAGTTGAAATATGGTTGACAAAGGAGAGAAATTGCCTTGATTATGCAATTTATCATCTTTTTCCGCTACATTTCTATGATGAAATTTTCTGTCTAAAGCTTAAGAAGACATTAGTGAAAGGAGAGTTTCCTCTCTTCGAAGTATTTCTTTTTTTCCCATAAAGTCTCCATACATAACCATTTGAAAAACACTATACTATTAGGTCTCATGACTAATCATTTAGGTGTGATAGTTCCCATGCACTATGTTCAACCTTAAATTAAAGCCATTATCACAACATCCCATTGCAAATCAGAGAAAAGATCATAAAGTATGATAAACATTGAGAGAAAATAAGATATTGTGGAAATTCACCATGGTCTCCTTTTCCATCAATGTTTTCTATGTCCTTACACATATATTTCCCACTTTTGAAATCAAATATTTCCTAAAAGTTGCAAGATGGTTGAAAAAGTTCCAGTGATATTTTTACAATTTCAAGACTATGAGTCCTGAGGACTCGCTGGATTCCATATCAATGAGTCCAGCTACTAGCTTAGCGAGTCCATTACACTATTTTTAATAGGAAATCTGTAAAAAATGTTGCATCCTGGGACTCGCTAGAATTAAAACTTTGCATTTCAGAGACAAAATTATGAGTAAATGTAGCAGGATGCGCAGGTAAAAAATTCACTGTAGTTCTATTCATTTCACTCATTCTTTCATGTGACATCCTTTAGGTGTCGCCGCTTTAGTATTTAACGGAGTGCTAAATCACTTCCAACGATTTCTCTGATTTGTCGCTAATAAAGAATGAGTGAAATGAAAAGAACTTGTTCGATTCATGGAATGAAAGATTTTACACGGCGAATTTATCCCTTTTAGCCGGATATAGCCGCGATTTGAGATTCTCTAAAATGGCTCTGGCGATTTTCCTGAAATCACAAAGAATCGCTAGCCGCAACCTCCATCTAGGTGAAAAGGGGGTTGCAAGCGTTGTTCGGTCAAAGAATGGCCGTGAAATTTGTTTTTTACATACATTTTGTTAAAAGAAATAATTGCATTTCTTTTCTGAACACAGGAAATGGAAATTGATTGCTAAAAGCGAACACGAACGATCCCTATGTTTGCGGGTGTCGCTTTATGTAATCCATTTGCGTCACGCAAAAAAGCTGTTGGGTCGTACTTGTTTGGACATACACCGTTTTCATTTTGAAATGTGCAGTCGAAGCAAGTGTGTTTGGGCGAGAATCAAGATAATTATCGCAGAATGTCAAATCAAAAAATGACCAAACATGTGAAATACGTTTGTTTAGCTCCCTCAGCAAAAAAATGGCGTCTTTTCCTTTCTAGCCTAATTATTCCGAGTCGATTTGATTGCACAATCAAGTCCTCCCCAAAGATGACAGCCCGAAATTTTTCTTTTCTTTTTAGTTGGAAAATGATATTTTTACGCTGGAATAAACGTGGATAAGATTTGTCATTTTGGTAGAAAAGAGACTTATCTTATGTGACTTACATCGATAAAGCGTCGGTGGTATGAAACGTGATTATTTGTAAAATGTCATTAGTTTTCGTCTCCAATTGATTTCGCTACAACTGACATAAGGGACGGATAACCGGATAGAATCAATGTAATCTAGATCTTAATGGACATATTTAAGAAGGTAAGTCATGTACAATTTGTTTCTTATTTGTGTGTCTTGCAAAGATCTAGTTCGAATAGTTAGAAGTTTTTATTTGAGATAATACAGAACTCCCCCCCCCCCCAAAAAAAATGATAGAGTGACAGCTTGCAGATTCGTACAGCCCCCTTTGAACACACTTTATTGAATCCAAAACCCTCAAAGTACAAGTCTCTACGATAACATCATTATACTAACTGTGATGCTGAGAAAATTATATCCATAGTTTTAGCCCAGAGACAGTCAGACTCGAATAGGACAATATTAATTTTTAGAACCGCAGGAGGTTCGGGGGGTGCAGCCCCCTGATGTAAGTAAAGGTTCAGTGTAATCCGAGTCTTCTCTGATGTAAATACGCTCTTAGATATTTTTATTTTTCGCTAAATACGTTAACAGCGAAAAATCAAAATATCAAAAAGGCTTTTTAGAAACACATTTACATCAGAGAAGACTCAGATTAGGGTCAGTGTTGAAGATGAAATTGTTAATATTAATAAAGATGGGATCATATAGTATCATGATTCCCGGTGTTTGTTTAACCCACCAGAATTTGATCCCCGTCTGGATCTGAAGTTTGAGATTGATTTTGCTTTTGTTTGATCACGTACACATTTGTTCTGTAGTAATTCTTCTGGAAATGAGCTTCTGTTTCACTTAGTGACTTTTGATTACCACCGTACGTAAATGACCGGTAAGAAAGAAGTCTACTAGTGGTAGATCTAGAGGGGTATGGGGAGTGTTATTATTTCAGTTTCATAGAAATCAAGTCAAAATTGTGTAATACATACATGTACCTAGGAAATGCCCAATCCCCTTATGGTATTTTTTAACCCCCGTTTACAGAAATCCTGAACACATGTCATGATGATGCATATATTTGAAAAAAAAGCGAGGTCTTGGGGCCATTTAAATCTTTATGAATAGCAGGGGTTCGGGGGCGCGGCCCCCGACATAAGACTTTTAACTAATTGATAGGGGTTAACCCTTTCTAACACAGAAAAAAATTCGGATGGTCTAATTAAAAAGCTGTAATTAATAGATATATGCAGCTGCGGGTCAATAAGCATCGGTACGAATTAGGTACACGGGTCGACACAGAATATGACACTTCCGTGCATGGATATTGAAATCAACGACGATTCATCGTGGTGGCAAAATTATAAAAATCGCAGTCACACATAGCCTGTTTTCGATAATGGTCCACTTGGAATAAAAAACGTGTCAACCTGTTTCAACCCTTATTGACCCGTATCGTAACCCGTATCAATTCTGTGTGAATTTCCGGGCGATGATACAGTTTTATTAAGTGTTTGGTCTTGTTAAAAAATCTAAACGGATTTCAAAACCAGATTACCGCCCGACCCGTATGGATCCGTGTCTCACTGTATTGACCCATACAATACTGTATTTCCTCTTTTTCATTTCTTATTTTTTGTGATGAAGAGTAGACCACTGTCGATATTATTTTGTGATGAAGAATAGACCACTGTCGATAATATTTTGTCCTAGAGACCTTTTTGTCAAGCGGCTACTTAAAAGAGAAACATTGATCCGGGTCATTTTTTGTCAGTGATTTGCAGCACTTGTATCACTAAACAGGGTTTTCCCTGGATCTTGTAAAGAAGGAGTCCTTGTGACCCTCAGCTATGGTTTTTGAGAGTCCTTGTGTTAATTATAAGAGTCCTATCTTAGAAAATCAGTTAAATATGAACACCAAATATCGGCCATATTTAAAAAAAACTGCAGCAAACTCAGACCCATTATTAGTATTTGGATTTGTGTATGTTTAACAAAATATAGGCATCCAGCCTGTCATAGGGTTTGTATTGACCAAAATGGTGGAATCATTCTGAATAATATCAAAATCAAATTTAATCTATAAATGTAATTTAAAAAGAACACTTAGGACTGGAATTTGATGATTCAGAGTTCCAATGCTCACCAGAAAACAGGAATATGTTTGGACACCTCATGATTATACAAAAATAGTACTTTCGTTAGCAAGCCGTCAATAAATCAACAAAGTCTGTCCAACTAATCGCAGAAAATTTCCCTGATGTGACCAAAACCTGACGTTAACCCGTCAATGATACAAGTCGCTTTTTACATTGTCGGCTGATGCGTCGATATATTAACGACGTATCTCGTCAATACAACTAAAACTGGCCTGCACCGTACAGCCAGTGTAATGGAGTGTGTATGGGACTCCATGCAGTGCACGAGCATTGTACCGCTAGACACGAGGTCATTATTCGGTACATAAATGAGATACAATGTTCCCAAATCCGTTATCTTGTGGGGTGTCATAAAGAGTCACTGTGTGGTTATTATGGGTAAATGGCACCAATAGGCTCGGTAAGTCTCGGGAGTTCTCGTTTTGAGTTACCCACTTCCGGGACCTCGCCGCCGAAAATGTTAAATGCTATTCATATATGCGATCACAACAAATGGGTAGAAAATCGGCTTATAGCTTATTTACTATTCCAAACATGCACCGTGGAACGGGAAATGCATAGACAGAAACAGGTATGGCAAAATTTTGCACATCGCAATGTTAGAAGAGCTAATATTACAGACCTGTACATCGAACCACCCCCTATATCTTTCGTACATATTTATTTTGATCGTTCTTTCAAAGATATGCTTCTATTGATATTTTGAAAATATTGAATACTTAAAAGAGACGAATGGTCATCAAGATATGGGGTAACCCCCTGGTCCCACTGAGCCCGATTTCCAAAATAGTCGTAGTGCTTCGGGAGGGCACATTGTCTGCGATTTACTACGAATTTGAGCCGATTTTCTCCGCTCATCCCATCTTCAGCGGTAAATTTTCGATGGACAGCGAAATGCTACGATGCAATAAGATTAACTACGATTTTGTTCCGAAGTACCACGAGATTAGGAGCCGAGTTACTACGAAACAGTACGAACTAGACCGACTGTCCCGATTTCTAACTACGATGTACTGCGACGCAAACCGAGTTACTGCGACATACGCCGACAGATCCGATCTACTACGAATTTTGAACATTTTCGTCGCAATTTTGCCCCGATTTCGTTAGCTTGGTATATAAATTATGATTAATTCAACAGAAAAATCAGTTTGGAATTTGTTTATTAGAGTAGCCACATGCCAACAACAGAAAGAAAATAACTGTTGATTGTCCGAAATTACGTCACGGTTTAAATGATAAAATTGACCCCCATTGACAATTCAGATCCAAGTGTAGTACTGGTGAGTTTACAGGTGTATTGGATAGAGTTTATGCATTGTTAATAGTATGAGAAAGCCTGGAAAATATAGATAAATGCCCTTTAGGCTGCAAAACAGTCAAAATAATTGTCAGTGGCATTAAAAACCCTATTCAAAAAGGCAAGATTAAATGAGCTGTTGACACGATATAATTGGGTACTATCGAAAGTGGCTTAAGCATTTCCCAAACCAGACCTTGTTTGTACGTCCTTATTAGTAAATATCTGAGAAAACATTAAGGCAAAAGAAGCAAATGCTAAATAACCACCATTTTTATTATCAATTAGCCTTAACAATTTCTTATTGTTCGCAAAACCTATGTTAACCTACAATCAAGTCATCTTCTGCAGGATCAATATGTTTGAATGGTTTCTTTTTATTATTGATGGTGCCCTGAGTATCGATGCCATCTTCAAGTTCGTGGTCAGGATTCTGATCAGGATCAGGTTGGTTGATCAATGACTCACCAGGAATATCAATTCTGTAGTAGCTGGCAGTTGTTCCTTTATTCAAGCGTCCGCTTTTATGGTCACAGTGCATCGAATGGTTTTATTGAAAGGTTTAGAACTGAATGAATAGCAATTAAGTTTATGCCAAAAACAGACTCAATCTGTAGTTGCGAGGTTTTAGAACCACAACGGCGAAATACTTTTATTTGTCCGAAATTACTTCATATGTAGTTGATAAAATTTAACCCTATGTTTTCAAAGTTCAGTGCTTCTGAAATAAGTTGCCCGAGTTGTCCGACTTGTCCGTTTACCTATACATTTTGGTACGGACAGGCAGATTTTGAAAGCTAGGTTGTCTGTGGACAAGTGAAAAATCTGGTTATAATAAAAAACTCTTTTTTTCTTTTTCTCACAATATTTTTATACAGTGTAATTACTGATAGATAAATGTACAAATTGTATTTAAGCCAATAGTTAGAATTTCATAATAGATATGCAATAAACATTATGAAGCTATTAAAAAGTACAAGGGCATTGTACGGACAAGTTGATTTTTGATACGTACAAGTCAATTTTGGTTTAACGCTTGTCCATGGACAAGTAGATTTGAAAAATATTTCAAAAGCACTGAAGTTGATTCACCTTTTTATACTTTCCGGAATTCGGGGTACCTCGCACTACTTCTGGATAATATCCTAGAAGCCCGTAGTTATTCGTTGTAGATCGGTGTACCTCGGGTACGATTCGTGTAACTCGTCGTAGTTCATCGGCGTGTATCGGAATTTGCTCGTAGTACATCGGCGTTATTCGGTGTTCATAGCCGAGATGTGTATCCCGAATAAGTACGATATGGTCGCCGAAAAACGCCGATATACCTACTACGAAGAACGCCGATTTAATACGACGTGCACCGAGGTGCGCCGATTTGGCCATGATTTTCGAAATCGGGGGAAAAATTTGCGCATGTTGAAATTTTTGTCCCGATTTATTTTTGATCCCGAATTGGTGACGATTTGAATCAGGATGTACTACGACTCTCCCGAAGTACACCGATTTCGTGCCGATTTTGAAATTTTCGAAATCGGGATTAAATTGGGCTTGTTCGTTATGTTTGTTTTGTCATAGTTGCTATTATTCAGGACGTATATTAGCATTTCGGATAATTCAATTTGATACAAATGGGCTCTTATTACATGAATTATTCTATTTTAAAGAATATGTTATCTATTTGAATGGTCATGTTTAACCCTTTTACAAACAATACATGGTAAAACATTCCTGAATGAGAGAGGGCAAAGTTAGAAAACATTGAAGGAAAAGAAGTATCCATGAATGATAAAAATCAGCATTCCCTTTCTTACATTTTCTATGGCTTAATACTTTGTGCCATAATTTACAAAATAAGAGATTCAATATCCATGTACACAAATTTCATTATAGATTTACAGTGACTACAGATTTGGAATAACTTTCTGCCATTTTGGAAAGGGTTAACTGGTACAAAATTAATATTATTCTTGACATTCATGATTTGCATGTGCATATCAGTAATAAAGTGTTGAACTTTGAATATACAGAGATGTGAAAGGTATCCTGAAAGTTATCTGTTCAATATCAATAAATTTTTGCTAAAAATAGACTGTGTTTACTGTTATGTTTTGAAGAACTGTCTGTGTTGCTGTAAAATCTTGTAACTGCAGCTTGAGTTAAGCCGTGGTTACGATATTTTATAACAGCATCTGCAAAATATAATTGATTGTCCGAAACTTTGTCAAGGTTTGATTGATAAAATCGTTCCTTATTGTGTGCTGGTGAAATGAAATATAAACTCACATACTGAATTATGTGCCCTTGAATTTGGCAAAATGTTGGTGTCGCTGGTTAACATCAGAACGCACTACCATTCAGAAACATAAATAGGTCATTATAGGCCTAAACAATGGCTGTTCAGGTGAAGGTTGTTGCAAAACATTGCCTGTAAACCTTTTAGAAATACTTTTTGGTCTTGTATATCCTTTAAGATCGGACAGTGAACAAAGCGCCACAACTTGTGTGGAAAAATATTAACTCTTTCATCTACTAATTATAAATTCGGAAAATTAATTTCAGATATTATCTATTTATATAATCATTTAATTAAAAAACATACAAATCCAAGAATCTAGGGTATATTCCTATTACATTTTATAATAACTACATTGTACTTTTATGTCCGAAATCTGGCGACAATGAGTTGGTGGAATCCAATGATACCCCTGCCATTTGAGCATATAATACTTCATCCTTCGTGTAAATTGTTGCATGAACATTGAGGGGGACCAGAATCCATGGACATAGATGTATGTAGGAACATCTCTGCATTATTAACTTAACTAAATTTCTGAAAGTTACTTTGGAAATAATATATGGTTTGCCATGATTAATCATAGGGTTTACCAAGGCCATATGCCCGAGTGGTTTGTTTAACACATCTGAACAAGCATCTGCAGTAAATCCTATGAATTATCATGTCAAAACATATATTATTTTCCTTCTAACATTTACGAATTGCTTGCGTTTGGGACAATTTTTAATCATTGTTAGCGACGCAGTAAAATTATTTTGTATTTGGAAAAGATAAAAGTAAAAAGGCATTATTCCATTTTTTCACAATGATCTTGTGCCGTTTACGGACAGACGCAGACTTGCAGAACACTATAACACATTTGTTTTTGTAGCGAAGATGTTCTCGTGGGTCCATGAAGAGCTGTATTTGGAAGCTACCAAAAGCATGGTTACTGATTAGCTGTAGCTTCATGGTAAAAGGAGTAATTGATCTTTGGTTAGACCCGAGTGATGTGTCTAAAGTGCTCTTATTGTCAATGTAGTTGTCCGAACGTATAATATAGGTCAGAAATTATCGAGGCTAAAGGAGAAATTGCTTGTAACCAGTGTTTTCTCCTTTTTCCGTAATGTTTTCTATTAGACACATTCAAAACTGGTCTTGATTGGGAACAGATTAACCCATTACCAAACAACAGAATTTCCATTGAATGGAATCTCAAATTTTTTGGTGTTTTTGGTGTTCATGGTGTTTTTGGTGTTTTTGGATGAAAAACATTTTGGGAAATGAAGAAATTGCTTGACACGACCAATTTCCTCATTTTTATGCTCCCCGAAAAAAATTCGGGGGAGCATATAATCGCCACGCTATCCGTCCATCCGTGTGTCTGTCCGTCCGTCCACAGCCATACTTTACATGTGAACTCCTTGGGTCAACACCTAGGGACCTTTTTCTCCGTTTGTAACTTTAAGGCTGCGTCATGGAAAAAGGGCCTTAGTGTAAAAATTAGTTTTTCTCTTATTTCTCTTCATCTAATGGGCAAAATTAAATGAAATTTTGTGCTCATGTAATAAATAGGATGTTCTAGACCATATTCTATAAATAATGTGTGTACAAAAAAGTTGTCATGGGAAAAGGGGGCTTAATGTATGATAGTTTTTATTTAAGGAATGAATGCAATTTTATTTTTTTCATGCAGGTATGAAAAATAAAATCTAATCACACTGTATGAATCCGCGAAGCGGTTCATACAAAAGTGTGATTAGATTTTATTTTTCATACCTGCATGAAAAAAATAAAATTGCATTCATTCCTTATAATTTAATATTCTGGGATTTAACAAAACACGATTTTTAATCCCATTTTGAGGTAAAAACAAAAAATTCCTTCTTATTTCCCATCTGATCTGAGCCTTTACATCGCGTATGAATACACGTTATTTGGGTATTTAGAAAAAAATGGCCGCCATTTTGTTTAAAATTTTTAAGCGAGCACAAAATCAAGCATAAAACTGAGCTCTGAAGCGTCAAATGAGACCATGATAAAAGGGTAAAACGAAGTGAATACAATTAAAATATTCTAGTCTATGATCATTCCAAATGACCAGTCTAAACAAAATAAGGGAGATTACTGCAAATGAGTAAGACAGCTTCTGACAGAGAGAAAACGAAACAAACAAGCAAAAATACAGAAACAAACAGAGGAAACTAATGAATTGCAGGTGTTTTAAGTACGGAGGATAATCGCCATTGATCGGATCGCATCTTTATCGTATTCTGTGATGTGTCTTTGGGTTGCTTTGACCAGACGGGAAAAAAACAGTCTGTGTCGAGTGACTTGAATATGTCTCTAAATACAATTTCAACGTCTTCAGCATTCACATATCATGCTCCCGTCAATGGATAATGGACGAAAATCATGAAAGGATAAGGTTAGTTCTCTGTTGATTGTTCATGTTTATCTATTTTTTTTACAGATAGATCTAGGTATGTTCCAGCAGCAAGTGCAACTGTTCAAGTGTATCCCATGAATGTGCATGATTCATTCATGTTTTGTTGGTTTGTTGGTTTTTGTTGTTGTTGTTTTTTTTTGTTTCAAATTCTCATATTTGTGTATTTCTCTATAGCTGTTACATTAAATAAAATCTGATTCAGATGCAGGGTTTCACTTCTAGACTTTTAGGAAAGGTAGGTGGTGTGTTTTACACAAAAATAGTCCCGTCAAAATTTTTTTTCATGGAGTTATGAAAAAAAAATTCAACCAATCAGAACGCTCGGATTTCAATGAAATCAACTAATATTAAATTATTTTGTGACAAACACTTATTCGGGGAGCATAATCCGTCTGTGACGGCTCTTGTCCGCAATGTTTTCCATGACCATTATTTTGTAGGGAGCTAAAAAGAGCCATTCTGTGGTAATGGGTTAAAGAGTAACGGAAAGCCGAATAACTGTATGAAAATGTTGAGATACCGGTACGTTGTTCTTACATCTCCTGGATTCGAATGGACATTCATGGACTAAAATAATAGTGCATGGGATTTGAATCATTTAAATCTAATTTAAATCTTTCTTACATCTGCTGGTAGAGAATGGAACTATGGACTGTCACATTTCAGCATGTATAATATGCAATACGCAGCACTTGACTTCTCATTCAGAACTGAACAACTATCCATTTAGACAATTTGTCGGGTACCGGGTGCGAGTCCTGATAGCTAACACTGTACAGTTGGTGTCTATTGACAACCTTTGGGCTGTCGATTCTAGACAGAAAACAGGCTTTTTACTCAAATGTTTGCACATTTCACATGTAGGCCTATGCAATTGTTAACAAGTTAACAACCTTGTATACATTCACTGCATAATTAGTTGAAAGCCTCAGATGTACTTTGTGCTAACCAGATTTTCATTTCTTGTAGGAATATGTCACATGTGTGTGTTTTAGAATGGTATCACTGCTGCTGAATAGAAGCTACTGAAGAGGGGAATAGGATTAAAGCAGATTGGCACACATTGCAGCAATCAGCTCAGTAAATATGAAGTGCTCCAGGGTTAAAAACAAGTTGCCCCATGGAGCTGGATTCCTAGGCTGGTTCTTCAATACAGGTTAACAAAATAAGAGCAATTTGATAAATCTAAATCTTTCCAAAACTGCAGAAATTTAGAGTACTCAAATTTAGAAAGCTGATGCAGACAACAAAATGGGTGTTGATAAAGATGGGATTTTTGTGCAGTACGGAACAGAAAATATTGAGGAAAAAAGAGATAATCTATGTTATCAGCATTCTCTTCATGTGTCTCTGTTTTCCCTTTGCCTTTCTGATACCAAAACCAAGCCTTGTTTAGGAAAGTGTTAATCAAAATGTATTGACCATATATACATGTATTGCACTCTATATAGCTGTACATGTACTTGGAATTCCTAGGGTGGTCCACATTGAAAGGTGCTGTAGATGACAAAATGGATTATTTTAAAGGTGTAGTTTGTTATATAGTACAGAAAATGTTGAGGGGAAAAAGAAAATGTTGGTTGTAGACATCAAAACTAGATCTTGTTTGGGACAGCTATGTTGCTGTTTGCTTTGAGAATTAGACAATTTTAACAAGATTCCTTCAGCTTTTATTGGTAACAAATATTTTTCTGAAAGAGTTGACTTGTCCTACATTTACTGTTTGTAATACACCTCTTCCCGAAATAAGACATAGTTTTGGTGTCCCTTGAAGAAATCGGTTGGAAAAAGGATTAATAGAAAAGAACAGATTGCTGTACATAAATTTTGATATAAACAGCCATTTCTGCAGCAGCTTTCTGATTTGAACAGTCCAAATTTTTGCCCCTTTGAAAAGGGATAATAAAAATCAAATGCAAGTTGTTTTTTTGTTCATGGCGCTAAGGCATTATATTCAGTGTTATATCAATGGTAAATAAAAGTTAATATTTTCTCAATCAAAAATAAATTTGGCTGGTCCTGTGGTCCAAATTGAAAGGAGCTGCAAACTGTATATAATGCTCATTGTTTAAATAGTGTATGTTACTACCTAGAAAATATTTAGAGCAAAGGAGAAATTGCTGATTATCAGAATTCTTCTTTTTTCTAAATGTTTTCCAAAAAAACTGTAAGGGTCTTGTTTGAGATAGAGTTAATCACATTGTTTGTCTGTCTATTATACAGAATGATGAGGTCTCTCACTGTCAGCAATGATTGAGAAATGGCAAGACATCTTTCATTGGTTGACCATGCCCGGATAGCTTTGCAGGCACCATCAGAGTCTATAAATCTAGGTGGTAGGTTATTTGAATCCAGTTCTGTTGATCTTCTTTCTGATAAAAGTTGTCAATCATCTCTCCCTATGAATAATGTGTTTCCTACACATTGACTCTTTTGACTCCCCAAAAGATAAAGACTTTGAAAAACATGGTGGAAAATGAAGAAATTGCTTGTAACAAGCATTATCTTCATTTCCCACAATGTTTTCAACTCAAAAAGACCAAACAAATTTAAATTTCATTCACTTAAATGACTAAATTGTCATCTGCATTATCTTTGAATTTTGGCCAGTCAAAAATGTTGCTGTCTGGTAATGGTTTAAATGGGAAGAGCAACTGGTGGCTGGGATTGGATGTTTTTTGTACTGGTGCAAGAAATGTCAGGAACTCATGGTTAGGTGCACAAGCTGTGTAATAAAGTTGGAAATTGTTGAATGAGGTGTTAAATCCCAATCAGTCAATATTTTTGTGTTGGAAAGAGAAGTTTGAACTTGTTTGTACATTAATGCAATAGTTTATCCACTTGACCTTTTTTTCAACATTGGTTAAGTCGAATTGCTGCTTATGTAAAAGAGAAAATCTGGTGCTATTCTTATGATTATAAAGTATGTGTTACTTTGAATTTCTCAAGGTAATTTGAAGAGCCAATGGACTTTGACATATAAAGTAATAAAGTATTGACTTTAGTTATCTTTAAGTGTCTATGACACCTCTAGAGAGCTGAGATTTCAGATTTTTACAAACTCCTATAGCTCAATTGATAGAGCGACTGGCATGATGCTCTACTATGGTGTGATCCTGCTGATTCCAGGTTGGATTTTTGGTGGGTGTTATTGGCAGCTATCTTGAGGTCAAAATGTAATACCATCACATTTATCCACTATGCAGTTGACACTTGCAACGTCAAAGTCACATGCGATATGAAAATACCATGAGGTATCCAAAATTTAAACACATTCATTTCTTTTTTGAAAATCGACATTTACTAGATCTATATATATATCTTTGTTGAATGCAGTTATGAATGGTTGAAATATGGTTGACAAAGGAGAGAAATTGCCTTGATTAAGCATACCATCACATTTATCTACTATGCAGTTGACACTTGTAACGTCAAAGTCACATGAGATATGAAAATGCCATGAGATATCCAAAATTTAAACACATTCATTTCTTTTTTGAAAATCGACATTTACTAGATCCATATATATCTTTGTTGAATGCAGTTATGAATAGTTGAAATATGGTTGACGAAGGAGAGAAATTGCCTTGATTATGCAATTTATCATCTTTTTCCGCTACATTTCTACGATGAAATTTTCTGTCTAAAGCTTAAGAAGACATTAGTGAAAGGAGAGTTTCCTCTCTTCGAAGTATTTCTTGTTTTCCCATAAAGTTTCCATACATAATCATTTGAAAACACTATACTATTAGGTCTCATGACTAATCATTTAGGTGTGATAGTTCCCATGCACTATGTTCAACCTTAAATTAAAGCCATTATCACAACATCCCATTGCAAATCAGAGAAAAGATCATAAACATTGAGAGAAAATAAGATACTGTTGAAATTCCCCATGGTCTCCTTTTCCATCAATGTTTTCTATGTCATTACAAATATATTTCCCACTTTTGAAATCAAATATTTCCTACAAGTTGCAAGATTGTTGAACAAGTTCCTGTATTTTTTTTACAATTTAAAGACTGTGAGTACTGAGGACTCGCTGGGCTCCATATCAATGAGTCCAGCTTCTAGCTTAGCGAGTTCATTACACTATTTTTGATAGGAAATCAGTAAAAATTGTTGCATCCTGGGACTCGCTAGAAATAAAACTTTGCATTCAAGAGACAAAATTATGAGTAAATGTAGCAGGATGCGCAGGTAAAAAAATCACTAAAGTTCTATTCATTTCACTCGTTCTTTCATGTGACATCATTTAGGTGTCGCCGCTCTAGTATTTACTACTTAAACTCATCCACAGAACATCTACTACGTCTACGCCTACGTCTGTCACTTTTACGCGTGTTTGGACAATTGTTTTCTAGCAATTCGTGGTCATATTTGCTGTCGACTTGTTTGAGACCAGATCGTTTTAATGTTATTACATGTAGATATTTGGAATGAACACGCATTACAAATGTTCTGTCTTTGAAAAAAGCAATGAATGGTTGATCAAATGTCATCTCAAAGCTTTTCAAACGAAAATAAATTCCACTTTTTCAATCGATTATAACATATACGGAATGACATAATTGCACTAGGCGTACAGATACATGTTCCTCAAACTGCACTAATGATGCTGTACAGTTTGCACTAGGCGTACAGTTGGAAGAAATACACCAGTCTCATTCCAAAGCCAATATTTTTGTGAAACAATGTGCATACGTACATGCAAATGATGGACGCAATAGCAAAGAGGTTAAGCTATTACCAGGTACAAGTTTAAGCGTATAGTATTGTGTAAATCACGCGATTGCAGTCAAAATTGCACGAGTTAGCACGATAAAAAACAGCACAAACCAGTGATTTGACAGGTACGAGGGTTGTCCCAGAAAAAGTGAGACTTTTGAAATATCTTCTAAATCCGACGTCCGATTGAGTTCAAATTTATACAGTATGTAATTCACACATTTTAACATTGTTTAATATATTATCAATGTCAAAACAATGATATTTCTAAGAAATATTGAAGGAAAAGGAGTACGTGGTAAGGGTATCCGGAGCACGTCATATTTTAACATGACAAACGTTCCCAAATTCTATAGTTGATCTGGTTTTCGCAATAATAATGAAACCAAAGTTACACCTTCGTTTAGCTAATGATGCGATTATAATTTGCTGACATTTTCATGTAGATGACGTCATTAATGTTGATGCTTAGTAAAACTATGTGACTACCCCTTCGCTAAAAATTGCGACGTCGACGAAATCCGCGGAGCAAAAATTTTGCGTCGAGCAAGCAATGGCACCTTCATAAACGAAAATAAGAAGTGACATATGCAAAATAGCGAGATAGAGTAACTCCTACATTTGTGTTCGAGCGGCACAAGCATTATTTTGGTGGGTTGCTACTTACATCGATGGAAAATAGAACTTAATTGACACAGGAAGAGTAAATCTACAGATACAACTGTGAATTTAAACGTTCTCGACGTCGGCCGACGTCAAACAGTATGTGAGCTTCCTGAATAACATACAAACAGTATATAAGGCTGCTTAACATTCAAATGTCGAAAATCAACAGAAAGATAGCATGTGCTGATCCAGATTGGGGACCCGTGGGCGTCATCTCTCCTGAAATTTAGCCTAAAAGATTGTAACAAAATGGTTTTGCTTCATTTGTTTATGCGCATAGCTTGGTCGGACATCCCCCCTTCCCCCGGGAAACTGCCATTTCGGAACACCTTGCCCCTTTTGGAAAATGGGTGGGATTGCCCTTGAACAATGTTTGTAAGCTGTAACTTGACTTTTGAATGAAGATGACATTAAAACGCCTGATTTGGCTTCAAGTCCTATTATTTCGTATTTCCTGGCTTTGAATTCGAATTTACATTGGACTATATTTAAAACTGTGGATGGAATTAGAATTTTGTTTAGATATTTTGAAATTAGATTAGAAAATTAAAACGACGTTAGTTCAAGAACAAAAATAATAAGTAGGTTGAGGGTCGCAGAAAGTATACTGAACGCAAAGGACGGTACTTCGAAAAGAGTGACGTCGTGTGCATGACGTTATACATGACGTTACGTTACCGTGCGCCGCCACACCTTCACTAACAACCTAATTTTCTGCATAGTTTTGTTGATTTTCGAGATATTCACTCAAAAATTCACACACAGGTTACAAACATCTTGTATAAAACGATGATAAATCTATATCAATGTATGTTGACTATTGTATTAAATACGAACAATGTCCCACTTTTTCTGGGACAACCCTCGTAAAATCCAATTTTATTAACAAAATAGACACCGATCGAGAAATCGTAACCGCTGAAGTGAAAGTACATTTAGTCTACCCCACAACGTTGAAAATCGCATAAAGAAAGACTGTTTCGATTTTTACTTATTTACTTTTAAAAAGCCAAATTATCAACTTGTTTATCAGCACTAGTGATATTTTGCGTACAGTTAGATGCAACTTCCGATACACGCGACTGTACGCTTTTACACAGTGGTACTAGATTTAGCAGAAATGGTTGCTTTGCTGTTCCAAAGATAGGGACCCTTGGAAGAAAGTCTTTTTCTTATATGGGTTGCAGCCTTTGGAACAGCTTACCAACGGCAATCAAAAATGAATCATCCATTTCGACGTTCAAAACCAGTGTCCGCAAATATCTACTGGAGTCTTTATAACAACGATTTGTACAATCTCTTTATCTGTGATATTTTGCATTTGTCTTTATTTAAAGCCATGTTCATTTTATTTGTGATAACTTAATTTAGTCATTTTAATTGTGATAACTTGATTTGACTTAATAACTCAATTTAGTAATGTTTGATATGCCTCTCTGTGTCAGCCACATCCAGACACGGGTCCACAATGGAAATAAGAGATCACGGATCTCTTTTTTGTGTCAACCCAGGTTTGGATGGGGCAGACATGGGTTATATTACATACTGTGATAATTTTTACCATTATGTTTTATAACATGTACCATGTATTGTCATCATCTTTTACCAAATAAAATCTATCTAAATCTCTATCTCAGTCGATTTTATTCCAGTCTATGACATTTCCGTTTTCCTGTTTAGAAAGTTGAAGGGAATTTTACTTCTCTGACTTTTTGCAAAGTTATTGTTTGTGTTGATGAATCAAGGACATTACAGGGCTCACTAGATGGTAAGAACAAGTGAGGCAACATTGATGAGTGTTCATTTGACTTAATTAAACAAATTCAAAAGTTAATCTTTATCATTCCCCACCCACATATTATGTAGTAAATATTTTTTTGCTTCTATAAATAGAAGTAATTGCTAGGAAGCATAACGAGGCAGAATTATGAGGCGGATTCTTCCCATAATTTCTCCAAAATTCCAAGCGGAATCCACCTCATAATTCCGTCTAGTTCCGCCTCCTAACAATTAGGCATGTACAAAATATGCTTAATTTCATTTATTCCAACTCTCAACTTTAAAAAAAATTGTACGCCTCTAAATTTCGCTTGGTTTCCGCCACATTCTTATATTTTTAAAACAACCTTACTAGTGGAAAATGAGTCGGAATCCACCTATAATTCCGCCTTATTTCCGCCCCTTTTAGGGGCGTAATTTTTCGTACAGGGTCATTCCAGGTTTTAACTCGGTTTATACTAAACACTATGATTTGTTTTTAAACAACCAAACAAAACTGACACGCACTTTTCTACGCCCAAACAAGAGGTCCAGAGCATTATCAGTCACCTGAATCCAAACATCAGATTTACCCTATTTAAACCCCATATGGGACCCCAAGGGGTGATAATTCCATGAATTGTACAATTTAAAGAACCTTGTGGTGGTGAATCTTTAAATGGCCCTGGCCGCCATACACATAACCACATCGATGAGAGAGGGTAGGATATTAAATTTAGGAAATAACACAATTTTACCTTTTCTTTTCCATTATTATTCCCATATTCACAAAAAATTGAACATTACGCTCCGTTTCTATATCTCTTTAATGTCTGTCTTTCAATCTCTATCCTTCTCAATCCCTTTCTAACAATGGCTGCTTGCAAGCGCCTTATATATCTCCCGTGAACATAAATCACGTGAGATATATAAAGCTCGTGCAAGCGCTATAACAACATTAGCCGGAGTTGTCGTAATAACAAAAATAAATGACGTCACAAATGACGGAGCGAAACGGAGCGTAATATTATAAAACAGAAAATCACGTGGTCGGCAACGGAGTAATAATATTTTGACTTGAAGAAATGAAATTAAAGATTAGACCGTATGACAATACAGTCTAATCTTTAACGTCTTTTTTTCCAGTTGCAGTCACAATCAAACGGACAAATAGAGAAAATATTGCGAAGTTTGCAACACTCCGGCCGAAAACAAAGTATGACATAATTATTTTAAACAGTATAAGCATAAATCTATAACATGGTTTAATTTTATCAAAGAAACTGACGTTTCGGACAAACAAAAACATTTCACCGGTGTTATTCCAAAACCCCGCAAATACAGCTTGTTTGAAGCTGTAGTTACGAGATTTTATAATAACTCAGACGGTTTATTAAAACATAATGTTAAACCCTGTTTTTTTTGTGTGTGCAAAATTTATTACTATTTGCATATTGCTACCTGCATATTCCAAATGAAAAACACACATTTAATTACACATTTGACTACTTATTAAATTCCATATAGTCCTTCTCCACTGTCGAAAATTCATATATTGTTTCACCGTCTTTTTCCACAATGTTTCTAGTTAGCGTCACGGTGTATATTTTAGTTTTACGTGTTATCGATTTATCTGACCAGTCTATTTTCACCGATGTTCTTTCTTCGTCTTCATCTTCATCTTCGCTATAGTAGTCATCGTCTTCGTCTTCGTCGTCGCCGTCTTCGATTGTTTCACCTTCCTCGAATGACTCATCCGATATATCAACGTATTCGGAAGCATCGTCAGCGGGTACCTCGGCATTATCATTTTCCATGTGAGATTTCCATTTCTTCATTCACTACTTCATCGGACGAGACTCCATTAAACACGTTTAAATCAAAGTCCTCCACAAACGAATCATTTCCAATCGGAGTATCTACATCGTGAAGAATATCCAAAATATCCTCCTCGCTACTGATTGGCTCATAGTATTGATTAGATGTCCGATCACTAATGTCTGATTGTCGTTTGGCTTTAAGCGCTAAATCCTTAGCCTGTCTGTCATCTAAAGAGGGAACCGTTGATGCGTGTTTGGTGATATAGCTTCTCCGATTGAACGTGGCTCGGCATAGCGGACACACGTAATCATCAGTGGTACCATGTCTTTCTCGGATATGTCTGCTAAGATTCCTCTTATAGGAGTATTCTTTGCCACAAGTATCGCATTTAAACGACATTTTCAATTTGCGAACTGAACTGGTCAAATTACACTGATTGAATGAACTAAATAAACACGCACGATATTTAAACCACATAACACAGTTGGCACGTGCACGAAAGGATTGGGCCGACTCCGTCTCGTAATCACACGGCTCCGTCTTGTATATACATATGTACATTATCCACTGACCACAACTCGGGAACTATGGCGTCTTGTTAGTGCCACCTTTACTAAAGAAATGTTTTCATATTCTGCAACGCTTTTTCCTTGGCTTCGCGGGGTAATCGACACCTCGAAACTTCTTGCAATTGGAGGTCACTCTTAACAGGATGTTGATCTGCACCAGCTTCTTTTCTTGTACACTCCAGCGGATAGAGAAGTTTAAACGATCTATTGATGACTGTTCCACTTGATAGTTTTACCTTCGCGGAGCGAAAATGGCCATCATTGCTTCTCACGAGCTCCGTCAATCTACCCATTTTCCATGTCCCACGCGGGGTTGAATCTTTTACCAATACCACATCGCCTTTCGTTGGTTCACTTTTCGCCTGGATTCTTTGTTTTTTCAGTTCATTTTGACATCTCTCCCTAATGCTATTCAGGTATTCTTCCCTCCAAATTCTCTAAAACGCCGTTAACAGTTTTTGTCCCTTTTTCCATGTTTTCAATAAGCGATCGCTGGTACTTTCATATGGGTTGAAAACGGGATCATTGGAATTGGAATACACTTTCGGGAATACCAATGTTTGGGTTCAATGTCAGAAAATGGTTTGGTGATAGTGGTATATTTGAATTGATATCATTGTCCACATAAACCAGTGGTCTTGAGTTGATGATCGACTCCGCTTCTTTAAGAACAATCTGGAGTTGGACTAAAGTGTACATTCGGCGTCCCATTGTTTTACGCAGTGACCTCTTTACCACCCCTACAAGTCTCTCATAAAAGCCCCCCATCCACGGAGCCAACTCTACTATAAATCTCCAATTTATTCCTGAATCCGAAACATATGACTGAACATCCTCACTTCGTTCGATTTTCCAAATCTGTTTCACCCCTTCACTAGCTGCTTTAAACTGTTTAGCGTTGTCACTCACTATTTCCACCGGAGCTCCTCTTTGTTATATGAATCTCCGAAATCCCATAAGAAACTCCTCAGTCGTCATATCTTGTAAAAGTTCAAGATGAACTGCTCTAATTACCATGCAGGTAAAGAGACACACCCATGTTTTCTTTGGACCATCAGCTGTCTTTACGAATATTTGACCGAAGTAGTCAAGTCCGGTTCTTGAGAACGGAGTATCTTCTCTCACTCGAGACGGAGGCAAAGGTGCGATCGGCGGCATTTTGTAGGGACCTCCTTCACATCGTCGACATACACTACACGCTTTTATGATCGACCTTATGACAGCTCGACCCTTAGGAATCCAGTATTAAGATCTAACTCGTGCTAGCGTCTGAGACACCACACTATGTAAGTTCTGTTTATGGACTCTCTCTACGATCATCTGCGTCAGTTTATCTTTCCCATGAAGTAGAATCGGAAATCTTGCACCTTGACTTAAATCGGAATTTTCCAATCTGCCCTTACACCGTAGTATTCCAAATTCGTCCGTAAACAGTCTAAGCTGTTGAATCAAATTCGTACGTCCATTAGTTTTTAGATTGTTTAATTCGTCACCATTTTTTTTTCTGTACGAACTGTATCCACATTCTCTCTGCTTCTTCAAGTTCAGAGATGGTTAAACTTTCAGTTCTCACACTTCTCTTTGTCACTTTTCTTACAAATCTCAACACCCATGCAGTGACTCTAACCAAACGAGTAAAGGATGAAAACCTCAAATAGTCAATATCAAACGGAGGAGAACACACAACCTTTTCACTTTTTACATCTGTATCACATGCACTTAACACATCTGTAATTTCTTGTTCAACTTTAGTATCTTGGTGAAGTTCACTTGGCCATGTCTCCGGCGGCCCTGTCAACCATTTCGGACCATGCCACCAGTTATCACTTTCAATCAAGTCTATAGCCGCCATTCCTCTAGTTGCAATATCTGCTGGATTTTCATTCGTTTTCACGTAACCAATTCTCATTTCAGTGTGGCTGTTTATCTCATTTACACGATTCTTTACAAACACGGGAAGCGTTTTACTCGACAGAAGCCATCCGATAACACATCGAGAATCAGTCCACAAATATGTTTTTTCTATTGGCACACTCAACTGTCTTTTTACAAACTGTAAACACCTCGTTCCTATCAGAACCGCCATAAGTTCGAGTCTAGGAATTGTCATTGTCTTCACCGGAGCTAAACCCGACTTTGCAAACACTAAATTTACACTGACTGCACGTCCCACGGACTGACGAAGATACACTGAAGCAGCATAAGAAGCAGCTGACGCATCACAAAAGCAGGCAAGCTCATATATTGGATCATTTACGTCTTGTGAAATACACCTAGGGATATCAAAGTCACACAATAGTTTTAACTCGGCACATAACTCACACCACTCTCTTATAGATTCAGCGTCCGTGATTGGATCATCCCAGTCTAATTTTCTGATCCACATGTTTTGGAGCAGAAGCTCCCCCCGGAGCAAAATGGGATTGAACAAGCCCATTGGGTCAAACACCGATGCTATCGTTTTCAGCGCACTTCTTTTACTCAGTACATCTGGTTCTTCCAAATGGAATTTCTTAATCGACAATGTGTCTGAGGTAAGATCCCAGGTATGTCCAAGTACCGTCGATACTGATGTAGTAGATCTATCTCCTTCTGGAATAGCCTCCATAACTCTTTCATCATTTGAAAACCATTCTCTCAAATTCATGGAAGCTTCGTGGAATAACGTCTTTGCATCTTTGTACAACTCTATTCCTTCTCCGACGGAGTCAACTCCTGTGATCACATTATCAACATACATGTCAGCTTTAATCTTTTCTGCAACTCTCGAAGAATAACTGTCCAGGTGATTTTCTACTGTAGCTCCAAGCAGAAACGGGCTGGAAATGACACCAAAAGGAACACGGCAAAACCTGTATTGTTCACTATTATCCATGTTTGTAGATGGATTTTCGCACGATTTCAACCACAAAAATCTCGTAACATTGCGTTGGTCATCTCTGAGTCCAATTTGCAGGAAAACTTTCTCAATGTCAGCAATCATTGCTATTCGACGTAGTCTGAATCTAATCAATAGTCCACATAGATCATGGAGCATCACAGGTCCTCTATTCAAGCACTCGTTTAAGCTGTTGTTATCTGGACGAGTTTTCGCAGAAGCATCGTACACTACTCGGACCTTCGTGGTGGTTTTCTGTGGTGTTATCACTGCGTGATTAGGTAGGTAATGTATTTTGCCACTCGTCATGGAATTATCCACTCGTTCGATGACTCCTTTATCAAGTTGATCCTGAATAATGTCGTCGTATTTCTTCAACAATTCTGGTTTGTTTGTCAACGTTCTCACACATGACTTTAGCCGGCCATAGGCAAGTTCCTTATTCATTGGCAAATCTATATCTCCACTTTTCCATGGCCAAGTCACTTCATATCGACCCTCTTTGAATCTTACAGTCTTTCTGAAGTTATCCATTGCCATCTCATCATCTGTAGTGTCATATCTATCCAACACACCAATCAATTCTACTTTCCAGAAGTCGTCTAACGCAGGTTTCGTTTCTATCGGACTATCAACACTCTGATAAACGTGTGTAGGTGGACAGTTTTTTCCATAAGTCATTATGAGCATTGATGGTTCATCTTTAAGTTCATCTTGGTTCATCTTTAATCCTCTGATCGGCCAGTCAGTATCCAACCAAGCTTTGAACTCGACAGATATAAACCTGGTTGAACCTCTATCTTTTGTGACAAAATAATGTCCAAATAAAAGTCATTTCCTATAAGAAGGTCCACAGAAGTTGTCTCATTTGTTGTTGGAACTGAATCTGCAAGGTCAACACTACACAATAGATGATCGAGATTTTGAACACTTTTTATATCTAACTGCTTTCTATGGATATGTCCACTGATAACAGGCACTGCTCTAGCATTTAGACACATATCATCACCATTTTTTAGTTTTATCCATAGTTGTGTAGAAGCTATATGGATTGTCTTTGTATCTCTACTACCAAAGGTAGCCACTTTTATTTCCTCTTCGGAATCTTTTTTTAATCTAAGCTTTTCAGCCAGGTTCTTTGAAATGTACGTGCGTTGTGATCCACAATCAAGTAACGCCCTTACTTCAATCGATCTTGTTTTGTCATGACTTTTAACGTCAACTTTAGCGGTTTGCATCAAAACCATCTCTCCAGAGGATACAAATGCGTTTTCCTTTTTGGCAGTATACCCTGTCTTTTCTTTAGCTTCAACCTGCTCGTTTGAAGTCTTTTTCTTAGCAAATTTCTTAGGACACAGACTTCTGTGATGGACATTATATTCACCACAATGTACACAGCTTCTATTTGCTTTGCACTCTTTAGACATATGTCCATCTTTCAAGCATCTGTAACAGCTACCCTTTATTTTGTTTTTTCTTTCTTCAATTGTTTTATATGTTAAGCACTCATCGCTCCAGTGTGCTTTACCACAGTAGCGGCACACTTTTGAATATTGCCTTTGTCCTTTGGAACTGTCCGCGGTACTTGCCAACAAAGACTCCGCTGAACTCAATGGTATCGGGGCAGCCGCTCCGCCGTTAGTACTTGGTTTTTCATGTTTTGGAGCAGCATCACCTTTAGACGGATCCTTCTTTTTCCCATCGGATGATCTGCTATTACACTCTGCTTTTTCACAAGCGTTGATATATTCCATTAGGTATTCTCTAAGCTTATGAATTGGCCACTCTTCTTGACTACCCTTTTGCAGCTCCAGTTGCTTTAAGACCTCTTCCGGCAGCTTAGAATGTATGATAGACACAAATATTTGCTGGTCCACACTCTGTTGTAGCACTTCTAAACTTCTGAAATGTTTTTCAACTTCATTTACAAATGGTCGTAAGCTCTGGGCTTTGTTTGAACACGGGGGCACATTCAGTATGGCGTTGTAATGCAGGTCAACTATTTCCTGTTTGTTTTCAAACCTTTCTTTAAGGAGTTGGATAGCTACTTCGTAACTTTCATTTACCAAGGGTATTCCGGCCACAACAAGCTTTGCTTCGTCACGTAGATTACTAAGGAGGTAACTGAACTTCTCTATGTTGGATAATCTCTTGTTTTCATGCACCGAACACTCAAACGCGTCCCAGAATTCTGTCCACTTTAATTTATTGCCATTGAATACACACAAGTCCAACGTTGGCAGTTTAACTGACACTAATTCTTTTTTATCTTTATTTTCATATCGATGGAAGAATGCTCTTTGCTCTTTCATCTGTTTTATTATAAAGTCTTGGACTTGTCCTTGTATTTGAATGACATGTTGCATTTCACCATCAGAATTCTTAGGTTTAATGTCAATGTTTTTAGATACATTATCCAAACACCGTTCTTATTTACACACACTTTCTTCTACACATAATAACAATTCACAATCCTCATCCAGAATTTTGTGAACAAATTCGGAATCACTATCTTCAATTACACTTGCTAATTCTTTAGACACATTCTCTAACTTAATCTTGTATGTATTTAACAATTTCAAACACACGTGTCCTATTTCGAGTAGTTCATCCTGGTCTTGGTAGTTAAATACCTCTTGTAGAATATTTTGTGCTTTATCAATTTCTCTTGCGAGAGTGCTCCTGTACCTTGTGCGTACACCTTTCACATATGAAACTTTCGACATTTTCAAGCAACGGGTCCGGCGCCAAACAATGTGGTGGTGAATCTTTAAATGGCCCTGGCCGCCATACACATAACCACATCGATGAGAGAGGGTAGGATATTAAATTTAGAAAATAACGCAATTTTACCTTTTCTTTTCCATTATTATTCCCATATTCAAAAATAATTGAACATTACGCTCCGTTTCTATATCTCTTTAATGTCTGTCTTTCATTCTCTATCCTTCTCAATCCCTCTCTAACAATGGCTGCTTGCAAGCGCCTTATATATCTCCCGTGAACATAAATCACGTGAGATATATAAAGCTCGTGCAAGCGCTATGACAACATTAGCCGGAGTTGTCGTAATAACAAAAATAAATGACGTCACAAATGACGGAGCGAAACGGAGCGTAATATTATAGAACAGAATATCACGTGGTCGGCAACGGAGTAATAATATTTGGACTTGAAGAAATGAAATTAAAGATTAGACCGTATGACAATACAGTCTAATCTTTAACGTCTTTTTTCCAGTTGTAGTCACAATCAAACGGACAAATAGAGAAAATATTGCGAAGTTCGCAACAAACCTCCCCATGGGAATACTTCCAGCAAAGTTTGGTTGAATTCAATCCATAGGTCTTTGAGAAAAAGTCGAAAAAGTTAATACATGACGTATGGCCCCACTCAGACCCCCCACTCCATAGTTTATGACCCCAGATGACAAATTTTCGAAGTTGTCCGAGATTTGATCAAGATATGAGCATGTTTTTTTATCGTCCTGCACTTTTTTGTTACATCATCAGCTCATGGTGTCCAACATGAATATGTAATTTGACACAAAATTGCAGTGTTTTAGCAAATTTTTAGCAATGCTCCAGATAATTTTTTGAGGCAAAGAGTATTTACCCCTCAGAATTTTTTTCAATGCGTATTTCCAGATATTTTTGGAGGCAAGGCTTATTTACCCTCTTGTTCGGAAAAGGATTAAACTTTGTTCGGGAAAGGATTAAAATTAACAGGAGCACCCCAGCGGAACGACCCACTTTCATTTACGGGTTCGTGCAGATCTAAGCGCGCTATGTTTCCGACCATCAAGTTGTTTTTTTTTTGAACGAGATTACCATCGTAGGCTATCTTTGTCTGTACTGTAGAGTCTCTTCAGAAATAATATCGGCCAAAATCGCCTTTACGATGTGCTCAGGAGTTGATTTACTCGTTTCCCGATTAAAAAAGAAAACAAACTTCTTCGAGTTTCAATTTCCGATTTACGAAGTGATGCAATATCGTGATGTTTATTATCCAATCAAAATCGAGTAAATGATTTGCTCCGTATAAAACAATAGACTAAAATTCGAACAAAATACACCTCTCGGCAGCGTTCGGTAGATGTACGGAATAACCGATTGTCATTTGCATTTGCTCGGCTGGTGACGTGATCGGTATTCCCAAATAATTCCCAGTGATGATTGGCTGAGTTGTATTTGACACTTCAATAAGCTGTTTTTACGGCCAAAGCATTATTTTTAATCGTTGGAATTTCCTATTCTATGTGTTTCTTCCGGCGCTCTTTGATCTTGATACGCTAACTGACGATTATCAAAAGCGTATTCCTTATTTTGAATGTGTATCTGTACGCATTTTCATGAAAGTAAATGCGTATTTAGACCAAATCAATGCGTATTTTACGCAAATACACATCATATCTGGAGCTCTGTTATAGTCTTTTGAAAGCCATATACACATGTTGTTTAGATATTTCATTAAAAGGTGATGATTAATTATAAAAAAAGAAATTTTGATGACGTAACATTGGACACAGAATTTTCGGTTCCTGGTTGTCTCAGTTCTAATTCCTACTTTGCAATATTCATATGCTGTCTGAATTCAAAATGCAATTTGTAGAAATGATTTTTAAGGCTTTTTTAATTGATATTCTGTATTGCAGATAGTTTTCTTCTAAAAAGTATTATTCTGGTATATTATTAGTCCATGGGCCCATAATCGAAACCCTCCCCCCCCCCTAGTGGGATTTTTGAAGACCTATATTTTCTTGAAGCTTATTATGTATAGTAATAGATTCAGGTTGTTGTTCAATTTAAAAGTGCTGGATAAGCAAATGGCGGGCTCGTTACCATGGCAACCGTCCATTTTTCTACATTCCAGCGCTTGGATCAATTAATTGCAATAAAATTAATTGTTTTAGTCATAAATCTTTCAAAATAGTTTTAAATCATTACCAAGATGATTCTCTCACAATAAAAATATTTTTTTAGAAAATTTGCTAATTTGCATATTCATGAATATTAATGAGAAAGGAGAAAAATGTGTTTAATTTGCTAAAAACAAAACTTTTCTAGTGAATTTAAACCTCCCGATCAAGTAGGGTTTTTGAAGAGCTATATTTTCTTGAAGCTTATGATGTATGTGAATACTTTCACATTGTAATTTGATTTAAAAATGCTGGATAAGCAAGTAGTTGGCTTGTTACCATGGTAACCACCCATTTTCATTCGTTCCAGCGCTTGGATCAATTTATTGCAATAAAATTACTTATTTTGGTCAGAAAAAATTGAGGCTAGATTTAACATTTTTCTCACATCCAAGGTATTTTTCAGAAAATTTGCTAATTTGCATATTCATGAATATTAATGAGATTGTGGAAAATATGTGTTTAATTTGCAAAAAAGACGACTTTACTAGTTTACTAGCGAAAAGAAACCCTCCCCACCATGTGGGATTTTTTAAGACCTATATTTTCTTGAAGCGCAGGAAATATTTTAATGAATCCAGGTTCTTATTTGATTTGAAAGTGCTGGATAAGCAAATGCCAGGCTTGTTACCATGACAACTGCTCTTTTTCCTACGTGTCAGTACTTGGATCAATTAATTGCAATAAAATATTTTAAAATACTTATTTAAGATATATACTTATTTTGGTAATAAAACATAGGACTAGTTTTAAAATTTCAAATAGACATTTTTCTTGAAATCATTTTTATTGAGCTAATTTGCATATTCATGAATATTAATGAGAAAGTAGAAATATGTGTTTAATTAGCTAAAATAAGGCTTTTCTATGGAATAAATATGCTAAGGCATTTCGTTTTTGAAATGCTTAATGGTTCAAATGGATAAAAATACTAATAGATCAATAATAAGTTCATAAACCACTCATCAGCTACACAGAACAAGCGAATACGGGCTTATTCGCATTCACAATTATTTGCATACTTTTCTTTAAATAACAAATTAAATCTCAAATATTCTCTAATTATCTTAATGACTTTCATTTCTGCATCTTTTTTCCCTAAATTGTGTACTTGTTGTGTCTGAAAACTAAAATTTCATGATTTACCAATTAAAAGGGAGAACCTTGATAATATATGCTCTGAAAAATTACCGTATAAATGGCAATAAAATTCCATTTAGCGCAAATGACATGCTGAAAACTTTAACCTACTTACTTTGATTTTTTCATGTGAAATACAGTTTTCTTTTATACAAGAAACTTTATTTTGTTAAAGTGAATTACTAAAAATTGTAAAGCGTTTTAATAATGAATTCCCATTGGAGTACATGTATAGTCACCTTTGATTTATACCATTTTTGCCTTGCAATGCATGCTTTTTTTTACATTTCGTCGGTGTGAATACAAAACCTCGTATCTCGTTTTTTGGAAAATTTTAGAGGGGAAGATAATAGTTTAATAACTTTTCCGAAACTGAAGGGTTTTACTTGAAATTCGGACATACTGTTCACATATAATGTGTATTTAATGATCCGTAGAATTATCCCAAAACCCATGTGAATTGTGTAAAGTGGGCATACAAGTATGTACTTTGAAAATCGCCAGAATCGACATACGAGGTTTGGCATTTACACCGATGATTTGCTCCAAGTTTAAACTTAACAATACTATTTGAGACATGCTGTGCAGAAGAGAAATCTTCCCAACCACTTCTATTAATTGGAATGCTATGTTACATGAACACAGTTTACCAAATATATTCTAATAAGCCATAGTTGAGACTTGACAATTTCATATTTGCACTGTCATGTGCATTAAATGATGATTTAAAATTGCCTATAATAGCAACTGATCTATTCATTTCTTTATCAAATTGCATTCAAGTGACATCGTTTTACACCTTTATAATTCAGCATACTTATATGTGATAATATAAACAGTTATAAATTGTACTTAACAAAAATTATGTATCTTATTGGATACCAGTACTTCGAAGACACTTGATTTGTGAGGAATCCTTGTATTCGAGTAACAAAATGTTGTTTTGAAAGATTTCGTTTAAATAGCAAACATAATTTGCAGTTTCTGTTGATTAGATGAAAGGGAAACACATCATTTTCCAACTTGTCGTGTTGTAATATGTCGCTGGCCGAATGATTTGAAATCCTTTGTTTTGTTATCAGTTTTTGGATATGCTCGTGCATTTCTTAATTCATTTCAAACATCTTCACCACAAATTAGTTTTTGGAATTCTAACTTTTGTGGTAGACAACAAGCCATCCTAAGGATGAGGTAAAATCCATAAAACACAAGAGCTAGCTGTGAATAACACATATAAGCAATTTCCAATCAACCAAGGAGTCCGCGATTTATTTATGTCAATATATGTGCACAACATTTCTAAATATACGGTTATTAGAAAGCCGTTTCACAAAAAAGGGAAAGCCTGCTTTGGTTCGACAATTGTATTGAAAAGGGAATGAAGGTAAAACATGCATGATGAGTTTACTGGTCTTCAGTACCATCTTATTCTCAAGTAAAATATCGTGGTGGTGGAGGGAGTGGGATTATAACGCGACAGAGAAACTTAAGAAGATGATGCTCGGTCTGAAGGCAAAGTTGCAACCACTGTCGACGGTTTATGTCATAAATTCACAGATCTGGTATACTTGATGAGCGAATTAAAGTAAAAAATTGTCTATGCATTATCTTTTTTGTCTATGCATTATCTTTTTCAAGATATTGCTTGATCGCCAAAGGATGCACAAACTTGCAGACTGCTGGTTCTAAAATTCCTCAACGATAAGCAAATGACAAAGAGATTACCAGTACTTGTTGAATTCTTATGAACGAGAAAATGTCCAGAGTCCTAGGTACGTTGGTATCGAATCCCAAAGGCCAAGCAAATTATTCAATATATTACAAACAAGGTTCAGTATACAATGTTTTGGGACAATTGGGGGTTGCAATAAAATGTTTTGTTGGACACATTACCCAAGAAAGGTACAATTAACGAAGCATACTATGCCAAGTTGCTTGACAATCTGAAGCAGACCATGCGTGAGAAACGTTGCGGCAAATGCTTAAAATGTGACCGCTGCTTGCAACAGGAAATTACATTAGTACACAATTGCCAAAGTATAATGGATGCTGTCAAGAAAAAATGGGTATCAATTTAGATCACACCCTTCCTATCCACATGACCTTGCTGCTATCGACTTCTTTCCTAAAAGGGATATGAATGGTTGCAATTTTAAGTCTCATGAAAAAAGTTATTGATGCAGTTTAGGTGTGGTTCTTTTGAAAGATCTCGGACTTCTTTTTACTTCTGGACTGATGTCACTTGACCACCTTTAACGTTGATTAATTTGAGTTTATCTCCCTTTTCAACTGCTATGGTCATATCGTTTGGTCAAAGCGCATATGCCTGGGTGGAAAGTATTTCAAGAGAAAAGATTTCGATCTAAACATAAAAAAGGTTAGGTCAGTTATTCATTGACCCATGCTCGTATTTGAGCATTTAGGCAGATTACATAAAATACATATTATTTTATTGTATATTATATGTCATGTAAATTAATAGTGATGAAGCCAGTTTTAGCGTGGCGAAATTGTTGATATTGGTGTTTTGTATTCAACATATCCACCCCAAAGTAAAGAGCTTAAACGCTGTATGACCAAAATAAGCCTTAATGTCTTTATACCCTCTATAACACCTATTATTCAAAGCGTCCCTTGTCCATGTAAGACTTAAAACCTTCATGCAAAAAGATGCCAATGACGTACTCCAATGTGGACTCATTATAAAAGAATCGGGTACATGGTTTCTGTCAAAGAGGGAAAATCTCTCCTAGAAAATAATCATTTTGGATTTTCTTCAGTACTTAATTTATGGGAATTGGGATTTATTACCATTTATACGGTAATTAGGACCGTTCTGGAAATATTTATTTTCAAGGTTATTTCATTTATTTACTTGTTGAATCATGTACGTGGGTCATCCAATAAATAGTGAGACTGTTCCTATTGCAGAAATACCTTCACTTATATGCTTTCAAAGTCCCTATATACTTTCAATATAAGATCTTCCCTTTTAAATGACAGACTTAAATCAGTGGGATAGTCTACTAATTTCGGTTGCTAGGCAACCAGAGTTAATGTGCCACATCAGACTGGCCACGTCTACTTCCAGTGCATTTAAATCCTCAAAACGCACACATCGAAATGATTCTTTTCACTTAGAACAATTATCAAAGTATGGAGGACGTATGTGGAATAATATTTTGAGGTTGAATTAAAATGTTACAATTGTAGGGCGCCAAAAGTGACGTCACCCTACCTGCCTTTTGACGTCGTGTAGAACAAAAATCGCACGTTCGTTCAGTTTTGGTCGCTTCTTGTAAGACAGCCATTAAAATAACACAATGATACCCTACATTGATTGCTTTCGCAGATAGGACCAATTTTCAGATGATATGCGCTGTTTACATAGACCAAAATTGTTAGTTTTGGATATTTTTCTTCAATTTTCGCTTCTGTTTACCGACCAGAGATGGGTTGCTTCTGCACACTTGTCATTTTGTCCTTAAACTTTGCAACCAACCATAAATCAGCAGTACATGACAAAGCTTTATCCAAAATAATTTTTAGTTAGATTTGATATATTTCCGTCTTAGTATTGCCCTAAAATAACGCAGTTTTTACACATGCACATTTTTGTTTACCGCCAAGCCACATGAGACGCGTCCATGATACAACAGTTTGTGTTCCATGAAATGACGTCATAAACATGACGTAATATCATAACAACATTTGGTGCTATTTTTCTTTAGCTAATATGTTTGACCATGTAAGTGCCAAGTTTCATGAAATTCTGTCGAATAGTTTTTGAGATATGACAACAGTCTCACTTATTATTGGATGACCCTCGTAGTCTCTTTGGAGAACCCTGTCATTCATGATTCCCAATTTAATTCCAATCATTCTTTCACGTGCAAAGATTTTGGTGTAATCTAGAATGTTGTCATTTGGGAAGGGTTAAATACTTTATTCTTCATATTGAAAAAAAATAAGCTGATCCAAAGTTTCTTGGAAGGGGAGCCTCTGTTCGACATATGAATGATCTTCCAAATTCCTTAGGCTACTCTCGAATTAATTTTGATACCGAAGCAAACCCTCAATTCAGTGTAAATGGCAAGAACATCCGCGAAAGAGATTATTCACAATGTACTTTTTTCTGTTGCATGTCACAATTAATGTCCTAATCTTTTCACGAATGTCAGAATCTTTTTTTCTCATTTTCCACTATGTTTTCTTCCCCCATCAACCAAAAATGAGCCTTTTCATTGGCTTGAGATTTTCATGTGAAGCTACTTTGACACCTGAACAGTGATCGCTTTGTCTTTGGGTAATGGGTTAAGCTGCAGTTAAAAGGTTTTTGTTGAATATAGTGAACTTGCCTAAAGGGGTGCAATCTCTGTGAAAAAGACGATATTGCGAAACCTGGCACTAGAATGTGTACAAAAAGAAAAAACATTTTTTATACTTTTTCATACTGTAGGCTGATAAAAAATGCTACTCTTATGCGTTAATGTGATGAAAAAACGCATGTAACATTTGACATAAAATTGCCATTTCAGGGGATTTTTATGAAGCTTTATATGATTGAGTATGTTAGAAATTGTGATTTAAAATAATGAAAATGCTGTTGATTGTTTTGTTAAACTCGACTTCATATTGTGATTTACAATGAAATGAGGAATACAATGCCAATTTCCTATACTTTTCAATGCGTTGATTTTAGGGTAATTTTGACGCCAGCACAAAAATACATGATAAAGCCTACAAATGTCATAAGGTCATATTATCGACGAATAGTAGATTGACAATATAAAAAAAGTAAACCTTTACTAGTGAAGAACTCCGAAAATGAAAAACATAAATAAATGTATGGGGTCAGAAAAGACCCAACCTGTAAGCCTGAAGGTAAAAGGTTCTGTATCGCGAATAGTCGAATTGTTTTGAAAAATGTAGAAATATGTGTTAAGTGTTTGTTTAAATGACTAAAGATATGGTACTGACAAAAAAAACATTGACAACAAAAACGATGGTTTAGCGAGAATTTATCTTGAAATAAATGCGTCTAGTTGACAACTATAACGATTAGGGGCTTGCTCAATAATGATGTGTTAAATATCAACTTAATGACATCATCCTCGATTATTTGAACATGATAAGTACGTGGCAGAAATCTCAGCAAGGGTAGTTTTGGACAAGAAAGGAAAAAGTAGTTCTCGAGTCGCTTTCTTGTTTGAGGAGATAAATGAGTTGCCCCATACAATTACGCATCCGTAGTTGCCCCTCAAGTATCTCAAATTAATTGTGACATCACCACGTGCATGCTGTCAGATAACTTTTGGAAAGAGATGTTTGTTCTTTAATATATGACAATATAAGTAAAAACATTGTATTAATCTAAAAAGGAGATATCGTGTTCGCGTACAAACCTACCTAATGTTGGTGCAAGTCTCTCCTTAAGTAGCTTTCAATAAATTAAAGAAACATGAAAGTTACATGGCATAGATAACAATTACAAAACCTATTTCAACGGAATGCCTCGTGGCAAGAAAAGGGACAATGACAAATAAAGCTGGTACGTATTCTATATGTTAATAAGGTTAGGTAGCCATGCTTTGTGTATTCCCACAAACTATTCTATGCCATAGTCAGGGTAGATATTTACAATTTTATATTTACAGAAATAGATAGTGAGGCATCAAAAACCGAATTTGTTGTCCGTTAATTATTTTGAGCAGTGTAACCAGTCAGTCAATCAACACGTTGTAATACGAGAACCAAGAATGCGGAAACTGTTTAGATATTTCACGAACTTGGTAAGTAAGATTTTGCCGATTTTCTTCTGATATATTGAACGCCCGAGAATTCAGACTGTTGACTCTTCAGTATTTGTGCAATTTTGAATGCTAGCCCTATGCAGTGGGTAGCTATTCGAAAGACAGTTTTGTCATCATTATCTGCCTTTTCAAAGTATCGGTTTTGTTCTGTAAGTGTCAATGCAACCAATGTGGTTTTTGGTCAACCTGTGTGCTGTATAAGTTTTACCTGGGCTACATTATTTGCGTGAGTAATCTTTTTGGATTGGTGTAAAAGTGTAACGTACCTTCAAGTTTGTACCTGAAATGGTAATTTCGTGTGTTGCCAAAGGCTAACACCATACACGAAATATACACACTAACATGCTCGGAGGTCAGTCAGCCTGCACATATAAACAAGAGACAATATGTCCATAATTTATTGAGCAAAACAAATGAAGGATATATAAACTCAACAGCTATTTTAGAAGCTTTGATGAAACATGCTCTATTACCCTATTGCATTTTAATATTTTATACATTCGCTTTCATATTTTATACTGCCATACCGAGTCCTTCTTCAGTGGTCATGCCAAAATTGGACAATTTATAACACAGGCGTCAACAACCCAACTTTATGTGTTACTTACTTTCTGTTTTGCACATGAATGCATACTCAGAGCCGCTTCATTGATTAGATTAACACGTACATGCTCAATTAATTAAAAAGGCTTGAATGTTATTGGCTGGCAGATATGCAGCGTTCGCAGGCCATCGGTCAATTTAACTTATGGTAACGCATGGTTAAAGTACCTGGTAAAAATTGCATTTTGCAATGTATATATATTCAGTCGATTACACCTGAGGTATCACTAGGCAGTCAAACTTTTGAAACGGCCTTACAGGGGACGTAAGTAAATTAAGTTAATGGCTGATGACAGTTACATTCTCGCTAACTCGTTACGTTCCTGGGCCCAACGTTTTCCAAAATTACCCCAAAGTCTAACAGATGTGCGAAGATTTCTGTCTGTGAAAACGGATTTAATGACCATGGGCCATTAATAATACCATAAGATTGTTGACAGCTAACGCTTTAACATGCCAACACTGTTAAGAGACTCACTATATCCATCAAGCACGATGCTAGTATTATCAGCATTTTGCGAGTTTAAAATCGTTGTCATTTTTTATTTTCGGGTAAGCATGAATTTTTATTGACAAAATCTCTGCTCGTATAATACAAATATAACATGATAAACGATCGCCTTGACAACATCCACGATCTACTTTAAAAAAGTCCGAGAGGAATCCACATTGAGTAAATGTTGACTTTGTATCTTTGTAAAAATAGCAATCTAACAATCTGAACAAATCAAAACTATTATTTAGTGACACCTTTTTTTACTTAAAAGACGATTTGAAAATGATTTTGATCAATGAATGTTATTTTTTTGTCATTAAATAAATATGATTTTATCTTTTTTTTTTATTTAATCTAACTCATCATTCAACCATTCAGATGCTATGTTTATATTTATTCAAAATTCAAACAGATGTTGCATCATATCAACAACCGACAGCTGATGGCGTATAATAATTTATAACTATACAATGGGTGTATAAAAAAGACATAGTTCGACTGAATATCTCATTTTTGCAAATTATAACAGGTTTAAACTGATCCAAAGATTCTGCAAAAGGCAATAAATCTTGAGTATGTCGAAACCTGTTGCAACAGTTTGTTTTAAATTGGATTTGTATATACAACTAGACAGAAAATAATAAGGCAGAATGAGAACATGCTGCTTTTAAGCATTCTTTTCAGAATATTTCATCACATCTTTTTTTATAAGGGAAGTCAAAACCAGGTCTTGTTTAAGTAGGAGTTACACGTAAATGCTTAAACTTCTTTAACGTCTTTAAAATAGATAAGACCTCTTAACAATCCAACCATCCCAAATCTTAGTTTTTTATGCTAAATTAACAGAATTCTTTTCAGAAGAAAAAAATATGTCCCGCATTTTCTACAAAGAAAAGAGATTATCCCTTTCCCTCAAGAAGGAAGGAAATGCTAGTAATGCGTATGACTAAGACCGCCGCAGAATTTTATGACTGACCGATATTCTCATTTTGGTGTCGACGTCATGTCTCTATTCAATTGATATGTTTAAACCTATGAAATATGTAGTGTCACAATAACAACTTTAACAACAACGTATACAACTTGATGTCACGACACCATACTATGTTACACAAACAATTTCAAATCTAAGAAAACTCGAAAAATGTACCGATTTTGTTTAAAATTTCGACGCTCCCCCACCTAAACACACAGACGTTACCACGGCTACACAATTTACGGCCGCTATCACATTCTTTGTAAATATTTCAATTTTATGTGGTCTGTAGATAAAACACTACAATATAACCAAATTACACAATGACCAGGCTAGTAATACAGAAGTAATAGATCTATTGAACGAACTTTTGGATCACCCCTCGAAAATAAATATTTCTCGTAAAAGGCACAATACCTTGCTTAACATTTTAAAAATTTCTCATAAGAAATTATGTTCTTTCAGATAAATTAAAAACAAGAGCCGCCACAGACGGATTCTGCTCCCCGAATCAGTGTTTGTCACAAAAAAACTATTACACATTAAGCCCCCTTTTCCCATGACAGATTTTTTGTACACACATTATTTACAAAATATAGTCTATAACATCTCATTCATCACATAAGTACAAAATTTCATCAACTTCTGCCCATAACATGAAGAGAAATTAGAGAAAAAACTATTTTTTACATTAAGACCCCTTTTTCCATGACGCAGCCTTAAATCAGGAAATGGAGAAAAAAGTGTCTAGGGATTGACCCCAGGAGTTCACATGTTAAGTTTCATTGAATTTGGTCCAAGGGTTGCTGAGATCTGGCTGTGGACGGACTGACGGAAGGACAGCCGGACGGACGGACGGACGGACGGACGGAAGGACAGCGTGACGACTATATGCTCCCCCGAATTTTTTTCGGGGAGCATAAAAAAATGCAAATAATACTTAAAATGTTCAATTGTTTTTTTTATATTTTACAGTACAATAGGATGGACCCGAGACTGTGTTTAGCAACATCGAAGCGCATACATGTAGTCTTATTCATAGTTCTAGTCGGCATCGTGTTTACGAATTTGCGTAAGTAACTGTTTACGTGTAAGCTGCCTACAATCAAATACACAATTGATTACTCTGATTTTTATATGATATGGTAATATATTAAAAGTTCCTATACAATAAGGTCAGGAAAGTGCAAAAAAAGATGGCACTAACGTATTTCTGTTATCCCTATTCTTCTCGTTGACTAAAACTTACGTCAGGGGTCATTTAATGTCCTCAACATGTGATATTGTGTCTCTGGGACTCACTCCCGGCAGCAATTCGAACAAGTGTTTCTATGAAAATTACTTACATGTTCTATGATAAAAGCACGCTATAGGCATCAATGAATTGCCAGAGAGATCAAAACAGAGAAAAAATCCACTAAAAAGAACTTGGGTTTCTCCCAAAACCAGCAACATTTTCCCCAACGGCAAGTGTGACCAAAGTGTGACATTAAATGTTAAGAATAACAGCTATTTTTACAGACAGAAGGCTAAAAACTATTCTTAATGATAAGACCGTGCCCAAATTATATTTAAAATCTATGTTCACTTATTTTCAGCTAAAATTCTGTGCACAAACTTGTATAATGACAACAAAAAAGCGTTTCACTCATGACAGCATATATATTGCACACTATCAGAAATTTAATTCACGAATCATTTTATAGTATAGCGCAGAATGCCCACAAGGTTGGTGGTTTCTAGAAAATTGAGTGATAGATTTCTGGCTGAATAGACAAAAATGAGAACACATTGTAAAAAAGAAAAGTGTTTCACTCCTGACATCAGATTCAGAGGGTTATTGTATGAAACAGCCTCGACATCCTAAACCAGTAAAGATAAGATGGAAGGGTAATTTTAAGAAGTTAATGAACATGATGCTTTATGTACTAGAGTGGCGACACCTGAAGGATGTCACATGAAAGAATAAATGAAATGAATAGAACTTGTTCTCCACTTTGCAACTTAAATAGCCCGGACAAATTCAGAGAAGAGTTGCTGAAAATGTCAAAGTTGTTAACCCACGTTTATTTTGGAAATGTACACACCTACAAATCGCTCGCTTCAAGTTTTTTTTAAACAATCGGCCAAATTTCTCTGTTAGGTTGGAAACAAAACAATGCAAAAAAAGAAGACAAGAGTTCCAAAGGTCATGTATCGCTCCATTTGCTTTGGTTAAAGAATAACCTTATAAAATGGGCCACTAAAATTCATCCAATGTTTTCTAAGATTACATCTGGTGATTCATTTGACCAGTGACCTTGTTTTAAACTCATCCATGACTTCATCAAGACAATCATTCTGACTTAATTCCATTTTAATCGAACAAAAATGGGACAGCTAGAGTGCATGTAAGGTCTTTCTGAAATATGAACCCTGCCCAATGACCTACATTTTGACCAAATTTAAAACTAGTCCTAGATCACAACAGAATAATCATCCTGACCAACTTTCCGGTTGATCGAGCAAAATGTGTCATTTACCGTGCTATATATGTTTTTCTAAGATTTGACCCCGTTACTTTGTTTTTTACCCAAGATGACCTTATTTATACGTATTTTATCAAGCAAATTATTTTGACCAAATTTCAGGTTGAGTGGGCATAAAATGTGGCTTCTAGAGCGCATACGCGTTTTTTCTTACGTTTGGCCCCATGACCTAGTTTTTGACCCCAGTTAACCCAATTTCAGAGTTGTCCAAAATCTTATCAAGACAATCATTCTGACCGAATTTCGTGTTGGTCCGGCTAAAAATGTGGCCTTCAAAATGCATACAAGGTTTTTACTAAGATTTGACCCTGTGACCTAGTTTTTTTTCCACAGGTGAGCCAATTTCCAGCTTGTCCAAGATCTTATAAAGACAATTCTTCTGGCTAAATTTCAGGTTTATCCGGCAAAAAATGTGGCCTCAAGAGTTCATACAATGTTTTTCTAAGAATTTACCCTATTAATTAGTTTTTGACACTAATTAACCTAATTTAAAACTCCTTCTAGAATTTATCAAGACAATTATTCTGATTAAAGTTCAGATTGATCAGGCAAAAATGTGGCCTCTAAACTGCATACAGGGTTTTACTAAGATTTGACACAGTGACGTAGTTTCAGACCCCATTTGAACCAATTTCTGACTCATCTGTGATTACATCAAACAACCAGTATAACCGTATTACAGGTTGATAAGAAAAAAAGGTGGCCTCTAGAGTGCATACAGGAACAAGATGTGTTTGTGAAACACAAATGCCCCAAAAAATGGTCATTTTTCTATAATTTTGACCTTAATTGATATTTGACCTAGACCTTCATGGATTACCTTGACCCAATATGCCCCACCCTACTACGTCCACGTTTTCTGACAAATCTAAATTTTGCAAACATCTTTCAACCCATTACAACTCAGTGACGCCAATTGACGCTCTATAACACAATGGCTTTGGAAAACATTGTGGGAAATGAAGAAATTACTTGTGACAAGCAATTTCTTCATTTTCCACAATGTTTTCTACCCCCCTAAAAAACAAAATATTTTAGATTTTATTGATTTCAAGTGTCATCTGCAAAATCTTTGAATTTGGATCAGTCCAAACTTTTGTCGTCTTGTAACGGGTTAAAAAGGGTCACGCAAAATACATATCTGCCAAGTTTGATTTAAATTGGCTCAATGGTTAAAGAGAAGATTTTTGAAAAAAAATATAAAATAACTTCAAGTCACTTAAGCCCTGCCCTGCCTCGAACACATCTTATAATAATTCAAAAAAATATGATTAAATGTTGAACAATGTCACCCTAAGAACATTCCTGTCAAGTTTGGTTCCAATTGGCCCAATGGTTGATTTTTAAAGAATTTTCTTACAACTTCTCAAAGTCTGATAAGCCCCGCCCTGCCATGCCCACATTTTTGGCGAATCAAAATTTCGCAAACGGATTGACAGATAGATGGATGGACGACGGACAAAAAGTGACTACAATAGCTCGCCTTGGATCGCTTTATTTTTTACCAGAACATATGTTTCCATGCATATTTGCTTGGGAAAGACCCAAAATTCAGATATTCTTCTAAAACAACACTAAGTTCATATTTATCACATATATGAAGAGCATATGATAAAGTACGAGGGTTGTCCCAATAAATCGTAGACACATTCAATAACTTATCTTTTTAGCGTCGCACAATATTTATATTTTCTGAAAATATTGTTTGTCCATTTTCGAATTCATATTCACCCGTTTTCTGTAAATGTCTTTCTTTTATATTTAGTTATACGCACTTACTTTAAGCGTATAACGGTCATGCGGCGCACGTACAAAATAACGTCACTCCCGCTCATCGTTCCTGAATTATTAACGTGATTTTACACGTGGGTTCCTTTTTCCAGTCAAAAACGTTTACATATCCGTGTAAAGCAAATGATATTTTGGAGTTGTGCGAAAATTTGAAGCATTTGCGTTATTTGTTTAACAACTAAGTTTTTTAAAGCGAAAACAAGTAACAATTGCGTTGACGTAAAAAGACGACGTTTGAGAAAATTGCGGCGCACCATAATGTTATCTGTTTTTGTTGTGGATAGCAGAATGACACCTAGGACTTTTTAATGAAGACGAAAGAAATCAAAATACATAGCAATGTGTCCAGGTTAAAATGAGTCTCAAAGAGATATTTTGATATTGTTTCTCGGAGAATGCTTAATTCATATAGAAAAGCAAGCGTTAAAGAATTAAGACTAAACTGATTTGGGAAAACGGTAAACGGTTAAGGATGTGGCGAATACAACGGACTTTAAGATAATATAGGTTCCGTGTATTTAGAAAAAATACTTTTATCATCAAAAGTACCCGCAAATGTGTCTAAAAATAAATCATAACACAACAAAATACGATTCGGAGGGAATTATCTTGGACAATTCCTGCGTTCATTTACCGGTGAAAACGTAACGTTATCATTATATGACGTTGTGACGTACGCCGCGGGTCGGTACATGCCTTTGCTAAATTTTGTATATATTTTGTAAACAATAAGCAATCAACTTGATTTTTTGTCAAAGTGGTGTCAATATATGTTGCTATAATATATGGAAAAAATAGAAATATCTATTGATGATTTCTGTTTTATCGACGTAGTCTACGATTTATTGGGACAACCCTCGTACTTCTAGTAGAAATAGTATTCATTAGAGAGCATAAGAGGTAGACAAAAAGTTGCTTAGCAGCACAGTCTCTCTCCATTTGACACATTTGACCGAAAAAATTCAGTTTTCTATGACCAATATAGGCTTGAATGGGTGGTGCGTTAACCAATCCGAGTACAACGTCAGTTTTAGACCGGTTCCGAAGTCCTTGCGTCTGTTTCAGACATAATCTATGCGATCTTTCAAGGGTTAGCAAATCACGATCAGAGAGGGGTTTTAGCATTTTACATCCAAATAATGCTCGAAGTAAAACAACAGATTTATAAATCTTGAAACTTGTTAAAGGGTTAAGTCCGTTTCTATGCAAACCGCCCTTAACTAAACCGAAAAAGAAACTCCGTATTTTTCTATCAATATATTTGACAACATTGTGAGAGGATGAGTATTTGTCATAATAGATAACAAGAAGATTTACAAACTCAACTTCCGCTATTTCCCGCGTAACAATTAACCAAGTACGTATTCTGCGCCTGAACGAACGTTTAGTTTTGTTGAATACAACGACGCAACATTTCGATGGATTATAATGAAATCTCCATTTATTTGCGTAATCAAAGCAACGATCAATCATTTGTTGCAGTGCATTGTATGACAAAGATAATAGAGTCATGTCATCGGCAAATGACGGAGCGCACAGAATTATACCTTCTTTCTGAAACCCAAAACCGCTATGCGCTAGGTCACAAATGAGTTCGTCAATAAAGACGAGGTACAAGAAAGGGAACCAGACCCCGCCATGTCTGGTACCCTGCCAGACAGGTAACCAGTCAGAGAAATATCCTTTGTACATTACTCTGCTAAACATATACTGAACAAAAGTGAAAACGCTACACCTACTTTGCTTGTCATATTTCTTATAAAAGCAACAAGTAAAAAGATCAATTGAAAGTGTTTCGCTTTGTTCACTTACTTAGTTGTGCCAAGCACTAAACGTTCGGTGGGTCTTAAAAACGGGGATGAAAAACGGAACATTTTAAAGTGACAGGGGTCCGTTTTTCATGCGTACAATTTGAACTGAGATTTTTCACAATTTAAACCTTCAGAAATCCAAGCAGAAGAATGCAAACCATGCCGGAAAGCACGGAATGGTAGTCTAACAAGTTATAAGTCAGTAAATGTAAAGAAGTTTGCATAACATCGTTTCAGCGCTTAGAAAATAATGTTTGAAAATCAGAATGCTCATTATGTTCCAAACTTTGAAAATTTTACAAAATAATCTCCAATTGAAATCACTAATGCATTGACATCTGGGAACAAACTTAGTCGAAGAAAGGTTTCAAAAGTCCCCTGTTTGGCCTGCATGATGTTGCAAAAATGACCAATCGAAAACAGTGATACATTTGTGAATACTAAACATTTTAAATTCCCTATATGTTTATGTTAAAGGGAGGTAATTCGCAAAATTGACAGATTAGACCTTGATTTTAGTGCTTGCTTCAAGAGATAAGTGAGATGTTAAGTATTTTTCTGGCAACCCAGATATGACCAATTTCGAAAAATTAATGAAGCGTTTTCTGCGCATGCGCATATGTGGTGTTAGATGAAATTAGCTCCAAACGCATTAAGGGCTTTAACTCTTACATTAAAGGAGACAGGACAATGAAATTTCGACAAAACGATTGCTGAAGGCCTGGAAAATAACGTCAAAATATATTCCATGTTATTAGTTCGATACTTTTCCAGAAAAATGAAATCTTGCAGTGTAGCGTTTTCACTTTTGTTCAGTATATTTTTATGCATAGAAATTACAATTTTCAAAAGTTGATCACCAATTCCTAAATTGTGTAATTTAATGAAAAGGCAGTCATGCAAGACTCGATCCATCCTTGCCCTGCAAAATTTTCAGCAAATAGACCCACCTCATGTGATTCATTTTTTTCACAATTTTCACTCAAACATACATACCGTGTATTTTTCCACGCCAAAATATAAACACTGGAATTAGGGGTCACATGTATACCTGCACCCAAACACACGAAATAGTCCTGGAAACAAAGATTGCTTCTGGCTCAATAATGAGAAAACATGTCACTGAAAAGCATCCAATGAAAAACTTAGCTCAAAACCATTCATGCAGAGACCAAGGCATCATCAGAAAAGGGGCAAATATTTTCTAAAGAACTATTTTAGCACCCCATGGCACGGAAGGACTTCTCCGAGTGACCTTACTCGCAATATGAGAAGATATTTTTCCCAAATGTATCAAAAGTGATATTTTTTGTTTGATTAAGCCCTAATACAATAAAAATGTGCATATATATATAACAATATTCTAAGAGTCAATAAAAAAGTTGCTGGCATCCAAAAATACGGTATTGCGACTGAATTTCGGGTCCGCGACACCGCTTCGACCAATTCAAAGCGATATTTTGAGTCGAAGAGTTCTCCAAAATTTTTGATGGATTATACCAATGAAAAGTCTTATTGCATGTGCAATCCTCCAGTTCTATAATTAAGCCATTTGGGGGTCCCTTTAAGCTTTCAAAGTCATTTTAGACAAATTATGCATATTCAGATGTACATGCAAAAACATGCACATTACTGGTCCTTGTACAGCTAAAAAGAGTTAAGTTTCACAATTAAGAACGAAAAATGTCCCACTATAGTTTCGGTCTTAGATTTTTTCTCATTGACATATTTCGGTTTTACTATCAATTAACTACTTGAATTTAATAAAGATTTTAAAACATGACCAAAGTGTTTCTAATTTTGCGACATTTAATGAATAAAATATTTTACGGAACGTAAAAGGACGTAAAGTAATTCACAGACACGTAATTCACAATTTTGAACATACAAAGAAATTTCACAGGTAATATTTCTGAAGAGAAATCTTCTTCTTGGATTAATAGTGTAATCTACACATGTGTAGGTACATGCCCAACTATGTATTTAACTTAAGCGTTGATTGTGTGAGATTTTAAAGAGCATAAACGTAATTCACATTCACTGCTCCTTGAACGGGATAGCTTACTTCATTGCAAAGTGTGACTTACTACAATCTACTGCTACCTTCAAGAGTAATACAATGTGTTTGCACACGCTGTTGACTATTTATATATAAATGATATTTAATATCATGTATTCAAAACATGGTTTCGTTTTATGATGTGTGTAAAACTAAATAACGTAATTCACACCAGACCATGGGACATATGCATAATTGTTCGCAGAAAATGCATTTATCTTAAATTTCTTTATTTCACCACTAAAACCAATTTGGAAAAACTACTGGTTGGGATACTTGGTATACTGTATATGTTTCATATATGTACTCTCCGTACAAAAGTGATGAACTGGACCACCCCCGAAGTGGGACAGCTGGTTTTTTTTTTCCATTTTTCCGACTTATAGAGACATTACTCTCACATATTTCATCAGATATATGAGGTTTTGTTGTTATTTCTATTTGACCACTCCTTTGACATAATGTTAAAGACGATTCATAAATATAATTGTACAAACATAGCTTCTTAGGTCCATTGGACAGGTATTTCGATAAAGTGCCAAACTCACTACTTGGTCACTTTGCTTGGAGTTTTAGCAGCTCAGTCCAGCAAGAGTCTACCAAGAGACAGAGGCATATTACGGGCGAAAAAAAGGTCGCGAAGCGACCATTCGTCCGTCTATAGATTGAAATTCAAACGGGAAAAGAAAATGTTGGAAACCCTCTGCTTTTTTCAATGTTAACTGAATGGAAAAAAAACGATGGGTTCTTTGATATTTCGGGCGGGGGGCAGGGTAATTTCACATTTTTGGACACGAGTACCCCTGGCTTTTAACGTCATTTTTACAGCAATAACCTGATAATTTCCTTCCTAAACGCCATCAAAACGACCTGACAGAAGCAGTGGATCAATCAATATCGATATAAACAAAGCCCTTGAATTGTGTGTGAATTAAAGAAATACAACAACAAAGCTAAGTTTTAATACAGACCTAAGCGAAGTCGACCTCACGTGTTATCGTTCTTGCTTCAATCGATAATTTATGACAGATCAGCGGCCATCTTGTTTCGTCTCCACTAGTCTGGCTACAATTTTGGCGACATTCACGGACACCATGGATGAAAATTGCACGGAGTAACATACTGCGCGATTATATGAAGTGGTGTGACACCAACGAAAAGGAAGATCTACATGTCACCGGAAGTCATACTAGAACAGCGGTAACAGAAATACTAGCTGTAGAAATTGGTGCTTCGAGAACTATGTGAACTATGTGTAAGTGTCAAAATCTATGGATTTTCAATAGCTCAGTTATATTTCCAAACTATCATATTGGTTTCCAGAGGCAAAGGAGTTTCTCGGACACTCATTCTCAATTTTTGGGCCAATTTGGGATTGTAAGAACCTGAAAAACGAACTTCTCTTTTATATGAAAATTCTTTGTAAAATCGAATAGTTGACCTTTCTAAATTCTGTTAGTGCAAAAAATCAATCTTTACTGCCACTTATTTTCTCTAGCTCATGTACGAAAAAATATCTGTGTATCGCTTTTGTCATTTACGTGACAAAGTTACCCCCTTTTGTTTAAATCAAAATGATAAACAACAAATATGTTTTATCTTAATTTTATTGACTTAAACTTGTTTTAACATAACTATTTTTTGTAATTAACATACAACTTTAAAGAAAAAAACAGAAAAACCTGCAATATAGAGTGAGCATTTACCTTGGCTTAAGTTTATTTTGTCGTATTTTTTTGTTTAATTTATTTCCGGATGTTATTCTTTTAATTAGAATGGAGAATACAATTGTGAAAATACAAACTAATACACGGAAATCATCACACAATGTCTCCTTTTAGTTTGCTCCAATAAGATGTCATATATATCCAGCAAAAAGAAAAAAAAATAGATTTTGAAATTACGCGTCAATAGTCACGTAAAAGACCAAAAAATGCCAAACTAGGAAACTTTGAAAATTATGTCTTTCTTTGTGTTTATCATATATTTATGCCAAACTTATTATGTTTCCAACATGACACGGTGAAATATTTTGGTTTAAACGATATTGATTGATCTTTAAGAATTGTCACGTAAAAGACATACTACATGATTAAAAAGTAAAGTAAACAACTTAATAGTAAACTTGTAAATTTGAAGAAGAAACATTTTACACATTGATGATTCAATGTTATTTTTTGTATTTTTTCATTTCAACATCAACAACATTTAAACTATTAGGAACATGTATGAGTATGAGTCATGTGAAAGCCACTTCTCAAAAACACTGTACCATAGGCAAAGTTGCCAGTTGAGTTATCATATTTTAAAGCTTCCTTGTATGACTCACGATTTTCAAACTTCAAACATTGCTAACTGATTAAACAGTTCAACTTTTCTTAACTTATATTGTCCTTTTATCAAACTATTTGAATGCTAGTTCTACTTTTTCTCAAAAGCCTTTACTCGATCTATGTCTGATTCAGATAGTTTAAAAACACGATTTCCCTTTCCTGTTGAAATTGGTGTATCTACTTTGCAGAGGATATTTTCTGGCTCTACCCAGATTATATCATCTATTGAAGGCCATTTTAGACAATCCTTCACCTTTTTTCCATTTTCCATAAACTGAATCTCAAACAGTCCTTCATCAATATCAATCACTTTCCCAATATATGTTTCATCATCATATTTTGCAGCCACAAACTCTCCAACACCTAGCTGATCTCGCAGAACTTGACTGTTTGAATCCACTTCATTCGTTGCAATGACAACGTTGTTTTCATTATCAACACAATTCTCAATGTTACCAATGTGATGATCACTTCTAGTTACACCAGCCTTACTCAAATACTCTTTGTTCCACCTACATGTGTTTAAACTAGACCAGATAAACCCCTCATCGCCGTAACAAGAACTACAGACACATGTTGTGTCCCGAACCATGATTTCACATTCACCAATTCCAACTACAGCATGTAATTTAAGTGTACCTTTAACCGCATTCAGATACTTCTGACGAGTTTCATTTCTCACTCTAGCTTCTTCATACTCTTTTCTGTTAATGAATTCATACTTAATCTTGCTTTCCGATTTCAAACCCCAATCGTAAAAGTCTTTGGCGCATGTAATATTAAATTTGCCTGACTTAATAGCAGTGTCTGCAGTTCTCTTAACAACACCCCCGATACCATCACAGGCACCTTTGCCGTGACCGGCCTCAAAGAAGTGCCAACTAGCACCAATGTTGTACAAATTAGAATGATTGGCGACGACATCGAACATCATTTTATTTCTATACTGTGAAGTAGGGGAGTCCGTCCAGTAGTGAATATATTTCACAACTGGATGCACTTCCTTAACCCACAGTATTACTTTGTCTAATATTGCCTGCACCATTGATGAATTGTGATGTAATACTTCAGAAACAACAACCATGCTTTTGTGGTCCTGGATGTCGTTTTCGCCTTTGAAATACATAACTACAGGATGAATGGTAACAGACTCTTGGTTCCAATATGCACTTTGTATTTCTTCCATTTCTTTTATGTTATAGTTTTCTGAAAAATCCATTTGCACGATGACATGATCATGTTGTTCTCCCAAGTTTGCTTTCATTTGCTTGAAGGCTTGGTACTGTTCCCTTACCCTCTTAGCGTGTCCTTTGAATTCTTCAAACTCACTAAGCGCAGATTTAGTAAATTCATCTTTGTTCTGGTCTATGTCTAGCAGCTTTGTTCTATGTTTACCATCATCACACTTAACTCTTCTCCACTGTTTAAAACCTATTTGTTGTTCTGGTAGAGAGTTAACTTTATCTTTCAACTCATCCGTGGTTGTTGTGTCAGAAAAGGTGTCAGGGCTTGTGTTCGTTGTCAGGCCAAGCCGTTTTAGACACTGTAACCTTAACGCAAAATTTTGATGCTTTGTACACAAGCATGTTACCCTTGCAGCATAATTAACCAGTGTAATGTGTTTTGGCCTCGCTCGGCAAAATGTTGCAAAACTTATCTTCTGACGGGGATATTCTGCTTTGAATTTCAGGAAAATGTTTTTCAAATAGTCATTGAGAACGAACTTCTGAACCCTTTCTTTCTTTTCATTCTTCACTGAATCTGCTTTTCCAGGTAGCTGCCTAGAGTTATCCTCTCTTTCAAGAAAATCTTTAACTTTGACATGAACCGCTTTTAGTTTCGGAAATGTCGGTTTGTTCATTTTTGGCCTGACACGAACTCCAACAAGATTAGCAGCATACTGTGTCAGTCTGTAAGATTGGAGTATCCTTCCGGCTATAATCTTCTTGACACTCTGATCTCTTCTAGTTTTCAATGAAATTCTATGTCGGATCTCGTTGGTCAGGCAATGGGCAAACATTAACCGCTTTTTTATCTTCAGATGTTGATTCGGCTGTAATCCTGATTCTCTCATTTCCCTTTCAGTTGCTGATCTTGGTGTTTTGGGACTCTGTTTGCTTGTGGTGGAAGTTGCTGTCTTCTGTCTTAATCGAATAATTTGCCTTCTTAGCGTGCTGTTCTTTTTCTCCAGGGACTTCTTTACTTTTACCAAATAATCTACTTTGGCTTTTTGCTTTTTCTTAGATTTGTTCTTTTGCCCTTTTCTGTGATTCAGTTTAACTATCATCTTGTCTGATGTTGAGCTTGAAATTTCATCCATTTGTATGTCGGTGGAACAACTTGGAGCAGGGGCCACATTAGAACTACTACCATTATTACCACTGTCATTGTCTTGGTGAGGTTCTTTTCTAGCTCTATAAACTTTCTTCTTCACTCGCCATTGTTCTCTAACCTTTGCTGCTTCTGTTTTAGTTAGCTTGCTCACTTTTTTATAGTATTTTCCCGTTCTTTTGCTTTCATTTTCCAACCATTTAGTTCCTGCTTCAGCTTTCTTTCGCTCTCTATATTCTTTCTGTCTCTGGGCATGAGACTTCGCCATCTGTAAATAAATAAACTCTTGTAAAAGGAGAAAATGGTTTTTGCTTTAGTAAATATCATGAAATCATTTTCAGGGGAATTCTACTCACTGAAAAATGTTCAAACAGTGAGTATGTAACCTTGTAACCGGCAAACTGTTAAACTTAGACTTATACTTGTCCATCGAAGGTGAAGCAGTAACCTGCAGTAACCTAAGAAATTTCAACATTTGTTTGTCTTTTACGTGACACATCTTAATACCCAAAGAACCCATTTTAATTCAACTCAATAAACTGGTTTGGCAGATTAGAAACATGTGGTAAAACTGCATAAACAATGATACGTTCAAATGAATTCAATGAAATTGAATTTACTGATAAAAAGATAGAATATATATTGCTTTACTTTTTTCGAATAATGATCACAAATCATCTGACGGAACGGTTGCCTTTTTTATATCAAGCTAAATAATTTAAACTACACCAAACCCTTTTAAATACATGATATTTGCATTGTGACACATATAAAAACGTTCTTCGTCAGTTCCTGATGTCTAAGTAAACCAATCCTGGCTTTAACTGACAAATCAAATGAATACAAGAATTATGTCCTTTACGTGACAAAAACAAGCATGTGCTTGGACGGGCAAATTGTTCATTTTAAGTTATTTTGCATATACACGGTTATTCATGTAAGTAGTCATGTTATATCACAATGTGTATGCATATTCATTTCAATGACATGATAAATATTTCGAATAATCAAACTATCATAAAGACACTTACCTTGAATGTTTATTCCCCTTTTGATTTCGAAGGTCAATATTTTCATCAAATATGGCAACTGAAACAATTTCATGACGTAATAAGGCTAGTTATGACGTCATGTAAAATCTAGGATAGCAAATATCGCTGTCGTCTTAATTTCATTCATAAGTACATAAAATGTGTCACGTAAGGGGACTGTCACGTAAAGGAAATTCTGGGAAACTTGGTTTAAATTTTCGGATAAGGCATGACGGAAGTCAACATGTTAGGTTCTTGGTACGACGCGATGTCTAATACTTGCATTTGAGTAGGTGATAGATGAAATAAAAGGATCCTCTACATGATTTACGCGCGTCACGTAAGGAGACAACATAAAAAGCGGAATTTTAACATTGAACATTTGAGCCAAACTGTCAGCATGTTTCAGTTACGCAAACATGAAACAAGTTCCCCTTCAAAGCAAGATAGTTTGAAAGTTTATAAATTGATATTAAACTGCCATTTTCATGTGGGTGCTTGTCCTATGTAATGTGCTAATAGGAAATGTCACGTAAAGGACCCTAACATTGTGACAAAATCTATACTGGTTAATAATACATTTCTTGCCGATAGTATCCATGTATTTTAAGTTGGTATTTTAGTTGGGTCGTAAACATTTAAAAACTTCACGAAAAGTGAAAATACAACACATTTCACCAAAGATACCTTGTTTTGAATATGAAAAATCCTAGTTGGGACACACCATTTTTGGCGGGTTAACTGCATTTGAATAGAAATTTAACGACCAAATAGCTACCTAATTACCATAAAGTTTTTGTTTTCATATAGCCAATTGATATATCGACCCTAAACTGTATAAAGTAATTTTGATTGTCCTTTTAAAACTTCAAACAAGCTTAAATAAACGTTGAGACATGCTTTTGGCCCAAAAATTGAGAATGAGTGTCGAACCAAATATGTTTCGACCTATCAAGTTGTAGTTTGGACATACCGCGTCTTTTACGGTACCGCGGTATTCGAAAATGTGTTCATTTGCAAACGAAGCATCACCTTTCAATTGCGTGCATTAGCTAAACTAAAAGAAAGGTAGGTACTATAATTTTCGCTGATTATTTTTAACATTATTTTGTTTGCATTGGATTGCTGTAGAAAAAGAAAACATGGAATGTTTTCATGTCTCCATTTATCATTTATTTTTTAGGACGCCATTAAGTGTGGCGTAACGAGGAAGAAAAGTTTAGTCAACAGAAATTTAATTCCGGTTTAATTTCGGCCTAAATCCGACAAATTGTATTCTAAATCCTCTACACATATTCCCTTAGAAAGACAACACATTTTTTTAAAGTCTGGAACAAACTGGTCAGACGTTTCGGCGGCATTTATTTGATCTTGGAGAAGTGACGTCATATAAATAACGAGTGACTAAAACGCCGTATCGTTACATTGTTTTTACCACCCAAACGTTTTGGCTTTCGTGTAAACTTTCGCAAATCGATTGCACAAGGAATTTGTTTCTATCGCATTTGAAAAGATTTTCTTTTTAACCAATGGATAGAAAACACGAGGTAAAGCTTTTGTCAGAATCCAATTCAGGCTACAAGTCCGAGTATCGTATCGCAGATCGATTTTTCTTGTGAACAAAAAGGATTTTCTTTCATTCCTTGTTTTCACGTGGAATTTTCGAATCAGATTTCTTTAAATCTTATCTGTAGATGCTATCAAAGCTTGTGATCGAGTGATCGCCGCAATGGATTCCGAAGTTTTAAGTTTCGTCACGAATTTATGATTTACATCGTATTTTAATTTTTAGGTCCTCGTGTCTTCGTTCTGAAAAAATCTAGTCGGCAGGCATGCCGAAAATAGGTTGACTATAATATTCTCCGATTAGCCTAAAATAATGCATGTAATTTCTGCACGCATTTCAATCGGTATATGTGTGTGTGCGCACGTGGTTTGGGGAAAGGGGGGGGGGGGGTCGGAATTGACAACTGGTAGGGATCAGTGACGTTCCGTAGAATCATTGCAAATCAGGGGGAACCGCATCCAATCTACCCAAATTATAGAATTTAGCCTACTGATCTTGACTTCTATACAATAAAATGCCATAAACATCATGACATGTTTCGTCATTGTGATGATAATTATGCATCTTTACAGATTATAAAATTGGCGGGGGGGCGGGGGGCGGTCTATATATTTTTCTTCTTTTCCCATTGGCTCCTCTACTGGCACCGACTGGCTCCAATTGGCTTCGAAAAAATTCAATTGGCGATTTTGCTGGCGCCAAGTCTGAAATTGCCAGTGGAAGCCCTGCATTAACTACCGCGGTACCCAAAAGAACCACCCTAACATTAACAATGATAACGGAAGACCTGCATCTCAAAGCCGTTAATAGGCTTTCTCCTCTATGGTATTGGTAATTTTAATTGTATTCATGAATCAGACAGGGGTCTCGTTTGCCAAAATTTGGGGCCGTTATTGGGCCCTGTTCCCAATGGCAAAAAGTATCTTTTTTCCCAATTATCTGGTGAAAATTCCCAGTGAGAACCCAGAATGCCCCATGTCAAGATCTCATCTTCATTTACAAGCATTTTGAAAACAGTTTTAGAGTAGATTCTAAAACAAGAGTATGTAAAAATGCATTTTACATAACTACAGTCAATTTGCAGCTAAAACTGAGTGGCCGTATGAATACAAACTTGTTTTAATGTTCCCCAAATTAGGTAAAAGTGCCGCTATTTTCCCAATTTCACTGGCCCCTGCCCCCCCCCCCCCCCCCCAAAAAAAATGGTAGCAAGACCCCTGTCAGATCAAATTCTAATTAATCATAACTATGATATGTATATATCATTTGCATCAGAGCACATTGTACTTCAAAAACATCAGGAAGTTCGACACATGTTGTGGCGCTTTGTTCATCGTCCGATCTTGAACGCTATCCTTTAAACACCTTATGACACGGTTGATTCCGATCAATGAACCATTTTTTCTCATGCCTGATGCAAATTTAAGACCAAAAAGTGATTCAGAAAAGGTTATAGGCAATGTTTTGCAACAACCCTCACTTTAACAGCCTTTGTTTACAATGACCTACCATTTAAAAACCATGTAATCAACGCGGAATATCGCGCTTTCCCTAGACTATGATGTAACGCCGTAACGGTTTGGAATTTTAAAAAAAAGATAACAATATTCTATTTTTTTTTCAAATTGAGGAGCCTTTTGGACACAATATAACAATAACGGGTTTAAAAACTCTGATAATATGAATAAATGAAATATATCAGAAACGTTCGGTAAAAGTTCCAAGCTAGAATTCGCACCAATAATGTTTACTACAAAGTTGGGTTCATTCTGTAACGAGCATGGAGAACAAAATAAACGGAATTTCACAGGAAAAGCAATACATTTTCAAGTGGCAAGCTTAACAGATGGACATAAATTGATCTCCGCAACAAGAATACACTATAATTTCTAAACAAAGGCGATCACGTGACTGGAAAGAAATTCAAAACAAAGCCGGTCACGTGACAGAAACTGATTACCTAACTTCCGTCCTATTTTCAAATAAGATCTGGTAACGTGATCTACACATTCGAATATTCTCGGATCTTGTCGTTACTCAAGATCCCCTCAAATGTATTACAGTTGCCGGCATGAGTCGATCCGGCCCATATCACTCCGCAAGCATAACAACGGTAGTGCGGTCACGACAACGGAAGCAGACCAAACAACTATTTAAATCTACGCGAGAAAAAAATTTGAAACAAACAGCGTTCAAAAGTCGATTGTATCCTCGTAAATGTCACAAAATTTTACCAGATAAAATAATTGATGTGATTTACCGATCATCGACAGAATATTTCACTTGAATTATAACGTTAGCGAAAGGATTCAATTGTTTTGGTGACGTCATTTACGCGCGTCTGCTTTAACGTTCAATATGGCGGTCAGTGCATTACGCTCGAGGTCATGTTGCAACCACGTTCCAACGCGGCAAAAGGTTGCAAACAGTCTCGAGGGTCGCGATTGGTGATCTACAATAACAACGCAGATGAAATTTTGGGTTGTCGAGTTTTGGAAGGTTATTCTTTTCCAGCAGGCCAATTTTAATCAGATGTTTTATCAGGCAAGGGCGGATCCAGGATTTTTTTCCAGGGGGGTCCAAGCCCATTTTTTTTCCAGGGGTGGGGGGGTCCAAGCCCAAATTATGAATTAAAATGCAGTAAATATGTAAACTTACACTAAATTTATTTAGTCAAAATTAAATTTTCGGTCAATGCCAGCGGTCAACCCCCAACCCCACCCCCGACACCCCCTCTAGATTCGCCCATGTCAGGTATGACAAAAATAAATAATTGACCTTTACCCTACATTGTTTTATTGAGTGATTGGATATAATACACAAAAACAAAGCGCCAAGAACTTGTGTCGGACTTTTCTGTTGTTTTTGAAGCGTAATGCGCTCTGATGTAAACAGCGAAATATCAAAGAGCGTATTTACATCAGAGAAGACTCGGATTAAATGGTCATTAATTCTTTCCCAAATACGACATGGTTTTGACGTTTCTAAACTGAAAATCTTTGGTAAACATCAATTTTGTATCCAGCATCTTGGGCGGATCCGCCGGGATATTTGTGAGGGGGGTTCGAATAACTTGCAATAATTTAACCAAAACCTACCCATCATCAAGTTTGTGGCTACGATATGGCAGCTAGGTTCGAATATACAAATAGAGAGGTTCGATTTCCTGTTATTACTCAATTGTGATTGAACTTCTGCAGGAAAATGAAATAATCAGGCTACATATAGGGGCAGGGTTGTGCCTAAGTCAGAATTTTTGGGGGACACAGGTGTCCCCCTACTTACAAATCATGGGGACATTGAAAAATTTTGGGGGACAAGCTAAAGTAAAAACTATTTTAGTCATGATTTTAAACATGTCTTGCATTTCATGTTGACATCAGTCTCGCTCAACCACAGAGATTTTACCAACCAATTCTTATAGAACTTTTGTTCCTTGCGTTTGATTCGTCTCTGAGAATAATGATTGATGCATTTGGCTGTCTGCTTCGGCAGACGACACAGTATTGGGTGTTTTATCCCCCATTCATCGATTTAACATCGTCTGCTATCTTTCAAGAACTTGGCTCAAATGATCATAAGGCTAAGATGTTTATGTTAATCTAAGACTATAGCCAATAGCACATAATATATTGAGGACAGATGAGAAAATGCATTTGTATTTGTAAATGTATTGAATTACCATGACTTAACATGATTTCTATATTTGTGCAGGCCTGATTGTGAAGCCAAGAACCAGACACATTTCAAGTGAGTTGATTTGCTGTTTACCATTTTAACCCTTTCTCAACAAACAAACTTTTAGAGTGATCCATTTCAAAACACGCAAATGACAAAATGGAAGTTATTCAAGATAGAATTTGTGTAAAATATGGCAAAGAAAATATTGAGACAAAAGGAGAAACTGCTGGTTATCAGCAGTTTCTTCTTTTGTTTCAATGTTTTCCCAAGCCATTTCTGTTAGGGACGTCAAAGCCAGGTCTTGTTTGGGAAAGGGTTAAAGTTTATCTTAGTAAAAGAGTACAAAACATGGCAAAGAAAAACGCATTAGAGCAATATTGCACATACTTAGTTATCAAATTGGAAAAAAGACTCCCTTATCTAAATGATTTTAGTGAGTTTGTATATGTATAGATTCTGGTAATTCTGATAAAATAGCACTAGGTCTGTTCAATCACTGTTACTGGACTGTCTTTTAATAAATTGATGAGTGTAACGCTGCACGCCTGGGAGGAAATAGTGTTTGAAATCATGAAATATCATGTTACATAATTATGTTAAATGGACAGGTCTGTTGCTGCCCACTGCAAATGCTGGTCAGGAAACATTTAATTTGTGGGTACTTACTCATATGATTATCATATTTTGGATAAGACATTATTTAGCTGAACCTATTTATATAGAAATTTAATTTTGAAGGTTCAGCGGATTTAAAACTACATTTTTTTGGTATTTCTGAATCTTATGAAAATAATATGTCAAGAGTTTTAATGAGTTTCAATTCTGTATTTATTGAAAAAGATATATTTAGAACTCAATGATATTTTATCTGAAAATTTAAGAAAGTTTCTAAGTTTTTCCCTCTCCTGTAAAACTTTACAAAATTTAGTTACAATAGTTTTGCACTAAGCCCTCGATTTGCATTATGACCATCATAAGTGTTGAGATATTATATATGTATTTGACAATTTTTTCCATTTTCATGTTATGAATTTAATATGCATATAAATGTATACATGTATTCAACAATCATTTTTGCTGACATGGTGAAATCAGAAAACAGTGGTATATTGAACAGCTGTAAGTCTGGTGGAATGGAATGTGTTTTAGAAAGGCCTTAAATGGTATGCATTTATTCTTTATCCCTGAAACAATCTTGATTTTATTGTATCGTGTACAAAGTTTGACTTTTTCTGAATTATAAAGTATGATAAAAACATTACTTTCTATAAAACTATACTTAACCATAAAGTACAAATTGTTTGCAACCTTTTTTCAGCATGGATCAGTTTGAAATATTGGTGTTTAGAAAAGGATGCACAAGTATATATTTACATCTCTAGATCTATGCTTGATTGGAATGTGATAATTTTAATTACGAGTTCACAGTTTACATGCTGAATTACCCAGGTAGGTAATTAAGCAGCAGGGGTGCAGTATATATATTTTGTAAATAAAATATTATGTTCTGTATATATTCAAGGGCACATCCCCTGCCGCTTAATGAAACCCTGCCTGCATTAAAAGGGATGATTTAAATGGGTAATCACAGCGTTTTAAAGTAATTACAAACTTTTCCAAAAGAACAAGAATAATTTTACATTCTTCAGTATAAACAATGTAGGATATATCAATAATCAACATGTTCTACCCTTCAAACAATGTTTTGATTTTGAAAATATGCATAACCTTTTTCCTTTTGCGATATATGTATATATAAATATATTCATATTGCAGAGAATTTTGTAAATTATATTGATTTTTTTATGATTTAATGACTGATTTTGTCATCTCATCAGCATCACCTTTAAAATTTTTGATAATATTTTTCATTGCGTGTATTGTTGCATTTTGACAAGGCTTCAAATATTGTTAGAAAAGTAGAAAATGCCAGGATGCCAGGATTTGTGATTTTTAGGGGTCAGTATACGGCTGAAATATTACATTTGTTACTTTTGTATAATTGCAGGTTCATAAATCAGGTGCACAGATGACGACTAAATATGATGCTGACAATGATGATTACCGGTGTTATAACAGACCAATTGACAATTTGTGGGCATTGTTTGGTCCATATAGTGCTTGTTTACAATATCCATGTATAAACATTCAAATTCTAAATCCGACAAAACTCCATCCTGTTTTAACCAATTCAAACATAATGACATATTTTGACAACCTGATGAAAGGTTTTGAAAACATTGAAGAAAAATGAAGAAATGGTTTTATGACAAGCAATTTTATCATTTCCAACGATGTTTTTAGCCAGTTAGATAAAAAAATATGAAATTTTATTATCTAAAGATTGTCATCTACAACATCTTTCAATTTGGGACAGTCTTAACCCTTTCGATGCCCCAGGGCGGGTATACCCGTCCTGCGAAAATGTCGCCGAAGTGCAGTTGGACGGGTATATCCGTTCTGTGGAAAACCCCTTATGTATTTTGTTCTATTTTTAGAATATGTCATGATGTGTAATGCATTTCGACCAATCAACATCTTAGCTTTATAAATCATATCTTAAAATAGAAAACATGTATCTAAATTAACTAAATATAGTATCAAATAGTTACCCGGTCAGAGCATTTTTTTGTTTTGAAACTTAAAAAACAACATGGCGGACATGATGAGTGTACTCGTTAAATTAGGATAAAATGTACTTAGAACATGTAAATTCTATACAGATGAGGAGGTTTTAACAAGATTATTTAATGATACACCATCGGAAATGTGTGCTGACTTCGAAAGTGATGATTCTTTTTATTTAGACAGCAAAAATGACGACATGTACGGGTTTGTGACGTTGACATTTTTCGTCATTTTTTGCTGTACACGTTTTTGGCAAAAATATCTGAAAATGAGCTTTAAATGGTGGATTAAAAGATTGAAAACAGAACTTTGGTAAGTTTTAAATGTTTTTCATAAAGAATTTTATATATTTAAAGCTGATTTTTAACAAAAACACCATTTTTCAAATTTTCTGAAAATGGCCTGGCAAATACGGAGCCATTTTGAAATAAATCCCTGGCATCGAAGGGGTAAAAAAATCTCTCTGGTATTTACAAATGATATAGTGCAGATAACCAAATACAATAGAATATCATGTTGTGACTTGTACAAACCAACCAAAGTGTCATTCATGTTTATGAAAATTAGAATAAATTTTTAACGTTTTATTTGATTTTTGTTCCGGCTATCAGAAAACATACACATTAGCCCAAATAAGTCATGATTTTGTCATCCCTGAAAGAAAAGGCTTAAGAAAACATTGAGACAAAAGAAGTAAATGCTGATAACCAGCGTTTTCTCCTTTTACCTAAATATTTTCTATGCTAATTTGTATCTAATTTCTATCTTTATCAACATTCATTTGACGTTTGCAGGACGTTTCTTATTGGATCACCTCTAAATTTTAGAGTTTGGGAAAGGGTTAAATCAGAGTAATAACTAGTATGGAGATTTGATAGACATAAGGATGTTATGCCAGCCAAAAGCATATCTTCTGTCCTCTTAATTTCAAGTTGTGCACCGGTCCATGAGAAAACTTTCAACAAAAGTTAATACAGTTTACACCCGTTAAGTCAACATCTGATATGTTAAACTTCTGCTTAAGTCGAAATGAAAATATGGTCCTTGCATCATCTATGGTCATAGGGTATCAATCAGGTTACATAAATTTAATTATTTTAAAGTGAATAAATCAATTGAAATATAGTAGGAAAATGAGATTATTTGCTCCTTTTGAGCAATTTTCCATTTCCTGCTACTGCTATATTTCAACAATACATGCACTTGCCCAACGAAAATGAATAAATATCATTAATCAAAGCCGAAAAGAATCGGGATAAGTCGAATTCACGATATATCGAGCTAGAATTATATTCCCTAAGACTTCGACACAACAAATATTACGAAACGTATTGGAAAACGGCTTACTGTCGTTTGAAGGCAATGCTGAAAAAAGTTGAGATGAAGCGAAAAATGCTAGTGATAATGAACTTTCCGAGCGTCTTCAATATATGGGAACTTTTGAAAACCATGTACTTGATGAGAGAAAATGTTAAAAAACTACTATGCCTGTTTGCGGTTTTAGCTCACGTGGGCAGAAAGTGCTTAAGGTTAGCTATTGTGGTCACTCAATGTCCGTCCGTCTGTCCGTCCGTCTGTCAACAATTTGGTGTTTACACCATAAGAACTTGCATGGCTTCGAATCATTCCCATTGGATCAGAAAGTTGAGAGTTATGTGCCCTTGAATCTGCCAAAATTGACGTTTTCGAATCTAACAACTACAACTTTTGAATGAACAAGACAAAACTTGGTCATAATGCTAATTATCAAGTATTTTTCGGGAAAGGTTTAAGGTAGTCCACCTCCTAATGAGATTTGCACGACGTCTTAATTATTCGGGTTAGGTCGAAATCAGTCTGCGGAGGAACCTTCCACCGCTGAATGATTACGATTGCGTCAGGATATGTGCAGATACGTTACGACGACACTCGGAAAAAAACAGATGTTTTATGAATCTCAAAATGGCCACATTACGGGTATTCTATCTTAATTAAAGACAAATTACTCGTAATCTTTCCACAAAAAAATATGTATTTATATTCCAATGATTCATTTAAAATTGTTGTGTGCAACATCTTTGTATTTGGACCAAACTCAAATTTTGACGTTTGGGAATGGGTTAATGGTGTGGATTTAAAAATTCATACAATTCGTTATGATGTCTATGTGACAAGTCTGTAAGGTCATTGTTATTGGTCAAAGACACATCTCAATGTCATAATTACAGAACATCATAGACCTATAGACTCTACTCCAAGTTCCAACAGGCATGTGTGCTTCACATGCATATCTTTTAGTCTAAAACCCTTTGGATTTTGACGAGATAGATCTAGTTTTCTGGGAAACGTTAAGGTTGACGTCGACATCCTTTCGCCCGTTTCTAGGCTTTGCCTACTTTCATATTAAATGCCATATTTTAATCATGTACAGTTATTTTCTACAGAAAATTACCCCGAAAATAAGTCAGTAACTGTAAATACGAATATTTAAGTGTGGTCAAATTTGAATGAAGTTACAAATGACAAAATGGGTGTTGCTAAAATAGGGATTACTGCATGATATAGCACAGGAAATACTACTGAGGAAAAAGGAGAGCCTGATAAGCTTTTTCTACTTTTGCTTTAAAGTTTTTCCAAGCCTCTCCTCTTAGGAATGGCAAAACAATGAGGGATTGTCTTAACAAGCAAAATGAAATAACATTTTCATCAGGAGTGTTTAAAAGATCTATCACATCCGGAACATGTGTGGAACTGGCCTTGTTTTGTCTTCTCTACTTTGAGCCATTTTCAAATCGGTCAGGTATCAACTGTTACCCTTTCCCAAGCAAGAACTGGTTTTGGCATCCTTTGTAAAAAAAGTCTTGCGAAAACTTTGATCCAAATGAAGGAAATGCTGATAACCAGTTAAAATTTAAAATTTAAAGTTAAAATTGCTGCTGGTTTCTTCTTTTGTCTCAAAGTTTTCCCAAGCCTTTTCTAATAGGGACGTCAAAACCAGGTCTTGTTTGAGAAAGGTTTAACTACCGCTTGAACCAAGCCGTAGTTACAAGTTTTTTATAACACACCAATGAAAATCAAAATACTATTTGCTTTTCCGAAATTACGTCACCCTTAGGCAGGGGCAGGCGGATAAAATCGCTCCCTGCAGTGATTATTTTACAATTTTAAGACTGTGAGTCCTGAGGACTGGCTGGATTCCATATCAATGAGTCCAGTAACTAGCTTAGTGAGTCCAATTATACACTATTTTTAATAAGAAATCAGTAATAATTGCTGCATCCTTGGACTCGCTAGAATTAAAACATTGCATCCCAGAGACCAAATTATGTGTAAAAGTAGCAGGATGCGCAGGTAAAAAAATCACTGTCCCTATGATAGACAGATTCCTAAAGCTTCTAACTGCGAATATACTCTCTGCCGAAAACCAGCATTTTATTCATTTGCCTCAATATTTTCTTGACGATATTTAGGTTTACAGACCCAAAAGAATAACCACTTCCTACTAGGCTTACCAAATGCACCAAATTACACACACTTGTAAATATACTTCAAATAAGTTGATTCGTCGTGCCGGATTTTAAGATTATGGATCAAGAAGAAAATAATTTACAAATATTATTTAACTCTATATTCATAGGCAAGGGAGGTAATTTTTTAACATTTTGTCAAAGATTTCCATAAGTATGCATTAATTTAAAATTCTAAACCGTTCAAAATGCTTATAATGTTTGTATTCGGAATGGAAATCTAACATAGTGACAGTTTAGGAATTACTGGCACTTTTCAATTTTCGCATCTGGGTCTTTGGTGCTAATAAGGGTTTGGATACATTAAGTCTATCTTTATCAATATTCATGTCTTGGTCTGCAGCAGCTTTTGAATTTGACCATCCAAAAATTTTGCCGTTTCTGTTTGGGAAAGGATTAACGCGGTTACGCCTGTGTAACTGTTACGTCTTTTGTCGGGGTGACGCCCCAAAACCCTCGCTGTTTACAAAGTGTTTGTATCTTGTAGCAAACTGACATTGTCAAATGGACAATTCTAAACGAGTCTAAAGGATTCCTGGTTCTTCTTTGTTTACATGCAAAAATGAATTTATTAGATTAAAATGGCCCTAAGACCAGAAAAAAATGTTGTTTGGGAAAGGACCAATGCCTTTGTTAAGTCTTGTGTCGGGAGCTGCGCCTCCGAACCCCTGCTGAGATTTTTTTTTAACTTGGGCTTTTTTTTTAGCCTCTAGTCTCCCGTATTTATTAGCTGACACCATCACATGGATGATTCTAAATGAGTCAAAGGATCGTTGGCTATTAAAATGGCCCTAGATCAACATATTTTTCACACTGACAGTATACAGGACATGTATCAATGGCGAATCCAGAGGGGTTCGCGGATTCGAACGAATCCGCCTCTCTGTAGCCTAGTAAAATCATTTTCATGCAGAAATGCATAAAAATGTGTAATAATTTCTTACACTGGCGGATCCAGACGGTGGGTTCAAAAGAAATCTGAGCATGATACACTTACATCCCATAATGTTTATTATCATTCATAATGTCTTTTCAACTTTGTTCTACTTACATCAGGGGGCTGCTTTTTTTGGAGAGGGGGGGGTCGAGGCAAGAATTTATTTCCATTATCTTTTTTGAAGACACATACAAATTGTAACTATGCACGGGACACAAAAAAGCAACGAATTAAAACATGACTTACCTTGTTAACTTATGTTCGTTTAGATTTGCAATGAGAGTCTAGTGTATCTCACCATTCAGCAAAATTCATAAAAATTTGGCATCATGGCATACACGGAGACATGGTTTGAAAATGTGGTTCAATCCGCCATCTTAAACCACAAACCGCGCGGAACCTGGAGTAAACAAACCAGTCACGTGATCATTTCCCTCTTTGTGTAACGGATTTAGCAGAGATTTTGCTGCACGAATATATTTCTTCTAGCCATCAGAAAACGTCGATTATCATAACAGTCATATAATTTGGTCATTTTTCTGTGCGATGACGGGCGTTTTCATTGATTTTCATTCTATTTTATATTTTTTGTTCCATTTTAAACTTCGCTATATCGCTGTATATTGAATTCACGTGTGCCGTCATTGTTTACTCCAAATTGTTTGGGAGCATCGTTTTGATAACGTCGATTTGTTACTATTTTTAGAACTAAATTCTCAAACCGTATCTCCGTGTATTGCCAATGCCATTGGGGTCGAAAACTCATGACATTTCACAAATAATCACTTATTCTGTCACTGCAGTTTATCAATGCAACTCACAATAAATTCACTGGCAACTAAAATATCAAACCATATCCATACATTTTTTTCTTGCTTGAAAATTTCTTTTTCCAGCGAAAAAATAACGCTTCTGTCTGACTCACCTTGAACGAAGTTTAGGGCGATCTTGATTGGGCTACTCCGGTGACACAGAATACTTTTTAGAACAGAAAAGATGCCAGATTTTTAATGAAGAAGCTAAACAAATGTATTTGGCGTGTTATTTAGCGATTTTGTAATGGTGCATTCTGCAATAATCATCTTGGTCAGAACCCAAACACGCTTCCTTTGACTGCACATTTCAAAATGAAAACGGCGTATGTCCAATCAAGTACGGCCAACAGCTTTTTGCGTGCCGCAAACGGATGACATAAAGCGACACCCGCAAACATAGCGATCGTTCGTGTTCGTTTTTATCAATAAATTTCCAATTCCTGCGTTCAGAAAAGAAATGCAATTATTTCTTTTGACAAAATGTATGTAAAAACAAATTTCATGGCCATTCTTTGACCGAACAACACTTGTAACCACCTCATCACGTCTCGTCAATTTGTCCGGTAACTATGAATGTCCGGTATAGCTACAGATGCATTCTGCACTTTGTGAACTAAATATATTTAGAAAAAGATTTTCCCAGATATAACACCTATCTGGAGACCTAGATGGAGCTTGCGGCTAACGATACTTGGAGATTTAAGGAAAATCGACCCTACCGTTTTGGAGAAACTCAAATCGCGGCATATACCTGCTAAAAAGGATAAATTCGCCGTGTAAAATCTTTCATTCCATGAATCGAACAAGTTCTATTCATTTCACTCATTCTTTATTGAGCGCCCATTCGCACGGCGAAGTTCGCGTTAATGGCAACGCGTGAAAACGTTCTTACGTACATACGTTGGGCCGATATTTTTTATTATTGAACTTCCGGTCTCCGGGGTGAATGTTTTTGGACATCAGTTATTGTGTTACGGTTGTAAAGGATGGTCGATAATGCTTACCAAAAAATAAATACATTGAAGCTGTGGGATTCAATTGATTTAACAAATACAAGCTGTGAACGAATTACGTCTGTGAAATCCTTACCACAATTTTAAAAATCGCAGCTTTTCTGGCTGCCGGAAGTGAAGAGTGGTATCCGGCTCTGTCGTGGGTTGGAATAAAACACTCAAAAGAACCGTTTTTGGCGCAAAGGACACAAAGGACCTGAAGGCGACGGAAACGAGATTTATAACAGCCCAAACTCCTTAATCATGATTATTTATCGCATTAAATTGATGTATTCATGTATTTTACGATTAAATCTAGCCAATAATGTTTGTTTTGGACATAAAATGTCTGAATTTTGTGTTGCTTCCGATTTTCGTAGTCCACTCACGGACGAAAAGGAGCTGGTGGTGGCTCAAAGGAGATTCATATCAGCCTTAACTCCTTTGTAACGAATTTTTATTGTATTTAATAGCAATAATCACGTATTTTTATTAATTCAAGATCATATCTAATCCATCATGTTTGTTTTTCGGTCAAAGAGTATCTCTTTTTTTGTGTGTTTTGTGTTTTTGTATAAAATCCGATTTTCATATGCTACTCACAGGCAAGAAGGATCTGGGCGGCGCAAAGGAGATTTGTATCAGTGTAAACTTTTTAATCATGAATTTCCAGCGCAATAGATTGTAATATTTATGTTTTATCAGATCATATCTTTTCAACAGTGTGTATTTTTTTTTTTAAAAGAGTCTGGTTTTTGTATTTACTCCGATTTTCATATACTCGCGGGCGAAAAAGAGCTTGCGATGGTGCAAAGGAGATTCAAATCAGCCTAACTCCTATTAATTTTGAATTTGTATTGCATTAAATGGCAATACTCATTTATTTTAATATCATATCTAATCAATAATGTTTATGTAGGGACATAAAGTGTCTGTTTTTTTTTGTTGATTTCGATTTTTATAGGCAAAACTCATGGGCGAAAAGGGGCTGGTGGTGGCGCAAAGCAGATTCATATCAGCCCAAACGGGTAGGATGATTTACCAAAACGTACCGAAACTTACCGAAACCGACCGACATGTACCGAAAACAATACCGAAACGGGCAGAATTGTATCAAAACGGTATCAAAACAAGAAACTGTTTTCTTCTAGACATGTAGCGAATTCATCAGGGTGTAGTCCGATCTTAGTCTGGTCTAATATGAAACGAGTTACAGTTGTCGAAATAGTTTTTTTCTCTTCAAAATATCTCTCAAAACGTTGTAGGCTTAGTTTTTGAAATTTGAGACGTCAATCGGTTGTTTGAAAGAGAGCTTAACTGGATAAATCTAATGTAATTAACATGAATGGTGTAGTAAGATTAAACGGGTAATTAGATTATTTTTCACAAGCATTCCAAACTCGCTGTTAAAAGGGATAGGCCCTAACCATTTGGCTTAAATTTTTGCAATGACGCACGTGTCCTGCAGATTTCAAATGAATGGTCGCGTTTGGAAATTTTACCTCTTTCCTGAAGATCGATGCACGATCTTTGAGCTATTTCCCAAATAGAAATATGTTAGACTGGTCCTTTTTGAGACCAGAGCTTTTTCAAGATTTCAAGACAACAAAAGGCATTTATAAAGGCATTTTGTATTCATTGTCCAGTTGCTCCTTGCTTATACTTTCTGTCTAAATACAAAAATGTGAATCTGTCTATTTCGTTTCAATTTTAAAGGAAAACATGCTGATTACATTTTCACCTAAATTGTTACCATTAATTTTATCAGTGTGCTTCAAAACTGGTCTTGTTTGAGAAAAGTTTATGGGTAACTTCTACAAATTTGCATTACACATATATTCTTCTATCTCTTTTGTTGTATACTGCGTAAATACTGACCTGATCCTGGTGAATATCAAATGAGTAATTGTGAAACGGAATCATCGATACTCGCCAGCAATTCTCACTGTCGAGAAGGGTCGATAGTTTCCATATGCATTATGACTTTGTATTCTGCATATGTTTCTCGTGTTAACATATGTTGGAGAGTGATAATTTCGCATTACATTACGCATATTCAACAGGCTCAGGTCAATATTTACGGAGTATACTTATTTGCATTTGTTTTATGTTTTGTCTTTGTAAATATTTGTAGAGGCCCACAGGGAAGACTGGGTATTATCCCAACTGTGTAGCCTCGTTAAATAAAGTCTTTATTATTATTATTATTATTATTATTATTATTATTATTATTATTTTTATTATTATTATTATTATTATTATTATTATTATTATCATTATTATTATTATTATTATTATTATTATTATTATTATTATTATTATTATTATTATTATTATCATTATTATAAAATTATTTAGTAATATTAATATTTATTTCAATTATATCACAGGAACTATCGATTGTCAGCATTTTCTTCTATTGCATCAATATGTTTTCAAGCACTTTCTGTTAGGGACGTTTAAACAGGTTTTGTGATTACGGATCAATTGTGTTTTCACGAATTTGATCGTTGTTTAGGAATATAGAAAATGTGGTCAATAAATGGGGTTTGTAAAATTTGTAATCATTAATTTATTTTATAATCGATCCCTCTATTTTGTGTCACTCCTCAACGAAACGGGTCTATTAGATATATAGTAAAAATGGGCCAATTTGGCAGCTTCTAGCTCCTCTCAGAAGTCTTTTTGGCAGGTTTTACTTAGTCTGCCTGGCAGACCATTTCTTTGTCTTTAACCCTTTCCCAAACGGCAAAATTTTAGGGTGATCCACTTCAAAAACTGCCACAAATGACAAAATTGATGTTATTAAAGATAGGATTTGTGTAAAATATGGCAAAGAAAATAATGAGACAAAAGGAGAAACTGCTGGTTATCAGCAGTTTCTTCTTTTGTTTCAATGTTTTCCCAAGCCTTTTCTATTAGGGACGTCAAAACCAGGTCTTGTTTGGGAAAGGGTTAATTTACTACCAAGAAAGTGATATCAATAGCACCATCAGCTGAAATCACACACCCATGAACACAGCCACCCTTGAAATTTGCTATCTCTTTCGAGATCTGCATGTGACACACTCCCATGAAAGGTCACGACCGCGCAAGAAACTAGTTCCCGACAAATTCATAAAAACACATCCTAGCAGTACACAGATGGTCTGCCAGTATGCAGAACCATATTTCATTCATCTGCCTATTAGACACAGAATCAATGCAACAAAAGGAGCAAATCCATTTTTGACGGAACTATGTTTGTATACTACGACCCGGAATCAATTCCCGTTGTGGAGTGTCTCCATTTGCCGTTTTGGTACAATTCGACCCGTTTCGGTAGTGGTTTCGGTCGGTTTCAGTACGTTTAGGTAAATCGCCGAACCGCAATCATTCCAAAGAATTAATGCATAGATCTATGCTATATCTATATGTAGTTTTGTCGATCTAAAACTGAACTTGTATGTTAAGTTGGTCTTCGTTCGCTTTAAGGCTTTGCCTTAATTACATATTAATTACGTGAATAAATATGAAAAGGGAGGACAGATTTGTCCTATGTCGACTACAAACTAAACGGGAAATATGTGTCCATTAATTTTCCGTTTTATGAATAAATGCAAAACGTGTGATGTATCAAACTTCTGATATCTTCACCGAAATTATAATTTGTCGGATTCAAATAAGTTGACAAACAATATTTTCTTCGATGATTTTTATCGGGCTTGAAAAGGGCAATACTATGTGGTAATATGTTTAAATGATCTGAGCTATCCCTTATGAAGTGAAGAAAACAAAAGTTGTCTATATCATCCGATTCATGTCTCTTTTTCAGTGAACGAGCAAAGTCGTTTGTCGTTTAGAAGACCCTACCGAAAACAAGAAGGAGAACATAGTAAACAGTTTGAAGTACAGAAAGGTATATTTAGTAAAGGAAATAAAAGTCATGACAATGAAGCTTTTTTGACATTATGGTGATATGAATAAGCGTATATGAAAACATTAAATGTAAGGTAGTACTTAATGACATGGCTTATTTACAGATGTGTTTAACTGAATTCAAAAGTTGTTATTGTTTGACTGTAAACGTCTATGGACGTATTTTCAGGTATATTTAGCTTCATTAAAGGCACTCGATGTAGGCAAGTTACGTGATTAATCTGACAATTACCTGACAGAATACCATTGAGCATGACATCAGTAGTCTCTACATCTTACACTATTCCCACCTAGTCGATAAAGCTCGGGCCACTGTATTGGTCACATGGGAGCCTACTTCACTCTTCTGATGTTTCATTCCTTCATTTAGAAATATACGATCTGCAACTTTATGTTGTAATCACAAAATGTCTGCCATTGGTAAGATTCACAATACACCTGTGCTGCTGTTACATCTCATATGGGTACCGGTTCATAAGTCGGTGCTGCTGTATGAATGTGTAAGCTGTCAACGGCGTTCATACATAGACTCTTGGTTAGTTATTTTAATCATCTCAGACTAACCACTAACGTGTATGTCTTTCACATCCGAAAGCTATTGAGAATTTAAAGGTCATCACCCATATACCTCGCTAATGAATGTCACATATCACACTCTTTCATAAGTTCGACTGCCAAGTGATTCTTGTGATGTAATGGACTACATTCACATTGCAAAAAACAAAATATACCATGGACGAAAAACCAGTGTTCCAAATCGTCAACTGACCAGGGGTCTACTAGCCCTTTATTTTTGTCAGCCGCCAATGTCAATCGAATCTAATGAGTCAGTTAAAATAGTTTATTTTGTGTACCCTTACTCGTTGAAAAAGTTAGCCTTCACATGCAAAGTAGTACGCTAAGAACACACTACATTGGTGCTTGAATCATTTGTTGTTTAATTGTCTAATTTCTGCATGAAGACTAAAGCATGACTCGATCAACGAGGGTAATTGTATGCAAAAATAAATAAGATTAGATTAAATCATATCGATGTTTCTAAAATCGATGTAGGATATTAAAACCACTCAACTATTGTTCTAAGGATATATCATTTTAGCCACAATATCGATTTTGTTAAAATGCCTCTTATCCAATTTGTCAAAAGAGAATATTAATAAAACACTTTTGTTCAATAGGCCAGTCACTTTAGCATATAGGGACCCACTTATTTCAACAGATATAATTTTGTTTTACGCTCAATATATCAAAAGCCTTCAGAGCAGATCTAGTGGGAAATCGCACTTTAACATGTCTTGCTACTGTCGTATTACGGATTTCGTTTGGCCTGACACTTACCTTTATACACAATGTGTTTATAATTTGCATATGGTGTAACATTCTTCAAAAAGACGTGTGTCGTAGTGCATAGATAAAGCAGGTGTACAAAAAATATAAATTACTTGTTATTTTAGTAAAAAGCACATGCGAATAATTTATGACAATAAAAGCTTCAGCTGCGTCCTTACTGTGTTTTAAGTTGTCCGGTAGATTTGTGTATCAGAACATAAAATTACATTAAAAACAACTCGAATTAAAGACATGACAATACCTCATGACATGTAAAACATTTTACTGGAAGTATCGAAATTAATCGAATTGTCCTATTAGCTATGGCAAATTGATGGTCGTTCCAGAAAATCAGTAATTAATACGGAACACACTACCGAGATCCACGGCCGTATAAGGGCTAGGAAAGGGGGGATAAAAAATGAATGTGTATTTATAATACTGTTTTATTCGAAAAGCTTGGAGACTAAAAAAGCTTTTCATTACAAAAAGTTTTCCTGAAAAATGACGGTTTCCGGATTTAGCCCAACAACCCTACATTTTTACCCAAAATGCTCTTTTCATTTATCAAGCAAACTTTATTATGTCCCCTTCATACCTATGTAACTAACTTTACTCAGTGACAACATTTGTCAAATTTATAGATGTTTAAAATGGGGACACATATTTTGGGACACCCTGTACTATGTTTACTTAACCACGTTAACATCTACATTTCTTCTTCGTGAATTGTAATTATATCATCTTAACATAATCATGTATGATTGGTTATCATTTAGTGTCATTTCCAATATTAAAAAAAGATCATGCAAATTTACTTACTTGATCCAATTTAGTACTTATTAAGATATATTTTCATTCAACTTTCAGTTTATATCCCGGAAAACTACACAAACGTTGTTTGTACTTATACATTAGATATACCTCATGAAGAGAGAGAAGAAAAGGTGGCTAGTTATAAATTTCCCGATGTTCAGAATTACATAAAAGGTAAATATTAAAGGCGACTAGGACGCACTGTAATATTTGGTCCTTATGAAATGTCAAAAAACACAGAATTTATGTTCAAAATCTCTAGATACGCGGCTTTGTATGTGCAGAATTTAAATCGGACAATGTGGTTGATTGGTTACGGTGGTAATACGCAGGTACGATCCCCCATCACTCTAGACCGGCACCACATTTTGATAGTCTGCAAAAGACGTCACGTTCTTTTATCAGAAGAGTCAATGCTTCGCATGGGCTGTAACGGTGGCAGTGAAGGTTTATTGAGAAAGGTAATAAAATGTACGCCTACTGCAATGGGCACAACTGTAGCAGAGGAGGGATAATGGTGGTCTGCGGGAAAAGGCGGTGTTGTGTTGTTGTTCACCATCTGACGTGAAACGAGATTACAAAATGTGTTGTTACTCATCATAAGATAAGTATAAGATAGAGGCTGTTTATGATATTCTAAACGATATAAACATTCAAAGGCGTCCAGCGCCTTGAGTAGTTATGTCGCGAAGAATATATACTCCCCGTCATACGAAAGTAGCCATTTGTGTGTTGCAAATGGTAAAAAAAACGTGATTATTCGTGAAAGTAACGTAATAAATATAAAATATTGTAGCATGGCAAGTAAAGACACTTTTGTGGAAGTATCACACTACTGAAATTCACTGCCATATATAGGACTAGAAAAGAGAGCATAATAAGAAAGGATATGTACGTGTTATGATATTGGATTTATTACAAATGCTTAGTGGCTAATAAATTATTTTCATAACACCAAAAACCTTTTCAAAATGGCGGTTTCCGGTCCTAACCAAACCAATCTCCAATATCGTCCCTTCATTGAAATTTGATTTTTGTATGGTCTTTAGCAAGTTTCAAATTGAGAAAAAATGTTTCACTTTACCCACGAACCACTTCCGGTTTTTATAAAACAGTTTATATTGAAACTTGCTGTACACACTATGCATAACCGTACAGTGAGCCAAACCGGAAATGCCACCGACTGTACGCACAAATATCACTAGTTCACGTCAAATAATTCAACAGTGATTTTTTTCGTGTCGAGGTAACTGTTTATCTATCCATCGCTTTTGAACGCGGTTTGCAATTATAAAAAGCGAACTGAACATACCTGTCATTTTTGTTCTTCGTTACACCATACACGGCGCTTTTGTCTACAAATCAGGATTTAGCACTCACAATCACCGAGTTTCGTTCCATTTGGGCCGTGGTTGTGACAGATTTTTCTCCCGAAAGGTATGTTTCGACACACAATGCATAGTGTTTTACTGATGGAAGAGTCGTTTAATCTAATATTTTGACAACCCAATTCTCCGTTTTGCAACGAGAGCTCAGATATTTGAAAAAAAAGCCTACTGGAAACAACCACCCTGTTGCCAACAACTGTACGACTAGATTTCAAAATGTTTTTCGTTACCGTACGACTAGTTCTTCGTTACTGTATGACTAGTGTCCAGTATGTAATGCATGTTTAGGTTTGATTTTGTGGGGTTTTACGCCGTTGTCAATTGCTATGATCATATCGCTGTGGCTGGAGCACCTAACCATTGGTACCTATTGTTTCTCATACTAGTACTGGCACAACACCGTAACCGAGCCTCTAGCTGCTCGCCCATATAGGTTAACGATATCATACCATTGGAGAGGGACATGTTGTCAGATAGGACATTTGTCGCGGCCGGGTATCGAACCCGGGACCTTTCGAGTAAGAGGCAGATGCGCTACCAACTGCGCTATGTTCGTGACCTACAGGCACTTTTGCTTCCTTACCAATCATATTCATTTTGAAAATTGATATTTGTATTAGGGATCATTTTGGGGCGCGATTTGGACAAATGTAACCCGTCGCGCTAAAAGGGACCTTATCCGTACTCAAATAATCCAAATTTTGACAAACTTGTCAGACTCGGCACTGGTCAACCAGATAGTGCGTGTGAAAAATGAACATATCGTAAGATAGGAAAAACATTCCGGATTTAGAAAACTACATAAAGTGAGAAATATCGGCCCTAGTCTGGCTGCGCGGACTGCGCAGACTGACTCTGGTCGATTTTTTCACACATCCGATAAGGTCCCTTTTAGCGTGATGGGTCACAAATTCTCTCATTTTTTTGCCAGAAATCTCACTCAAATTTGCTCAATGGGAGAACAATCTGACAGAAAAATGTAAAATATACTACAGGAAAGAAGAAACGCAACAACTATTTTTGTTATTTCTCTTAATTTCTTCTATGATATTGAATCAAAGTTGTTACTGATAATTACAGGTAACTGTATATTGATATTGATCTTTGTGTTTACGTCAAAATAGACGTCTACACGTTTCTCACGTGCAAACCTGTAAATACCCAAATTTTACATAAAAATCTTTTGATTTGTGTACATGCACGTCGACTCGACAAAAGGCAATGAATTTTGTTTGGATTTAAACCCTCATATCATTATGCGACTTATTCAAAGACGTCGTCCGGTAGCAATTGTGACGTTTACGAATGGAACATCTCAACCGACAATTGCTGCTGACTTTGGTGTACATCGTTTGGCAAAATATTGCTTGTGATGACGTCTTAGAACGAACGGAACAACTAACGGTGGTCAAAAAAGTGGTCGTCAACGTCTAACGTCACGACGTTAGGACCATAACGGCCACTTATTTTACCTACTGAAACAATTTTTTTATCGATAAAAATTGAATATGCTTTTCATGGACAGTACAGACATCAAATTTCAGCCAGTAATCGTTAACGCCAAATTGGATTGCATGCAAGAACGCATTTTACGTTGCCGCCAAATCGCTCTCATTTAAACGCATATCTATGACAGCACGTAAAACCTGTGACCTTGATGAAATTTTGGCACTAGAAGGTCAAATGATGAAGTTTTACTATGTATTGAAAAAAGTACTCGGGTGATTTTGAGAAAGACAAAAACAAAACGTATGATCAAATTCATTTTTGTTGCGTTTCTTTATTCCTTTAGTATAGTAAGAAATTTTTGTCAAATCTCTCACTGAAAATTCATTTTCTCTCATTAGTTTTGGCTGAATGATACATTTTCTCTAAAGCAGTTTCAGAGACAGAATTATCCCTGTTTTATTATAGGCATATGTTTATCATACGAATGAAATAAATATGTTGAAACTAAACAAAGGTGGAATTTGGGTTTATCAAATTCTTATAAAAATACAGAATTGATACTCGTTTTGTCGACTTCGGATAAGTCTATTTTTGCCTAAGTCGAAGTGAAGTAGGCCAACCGTCCCCATCAAATGGGTATCAAGTATGTTAAACAATATTATTTTGAAATAAATGTAGCGATTGAAATATATTTAAAGAATGATAGAATTTGTCCCTTTCGAACAAGTTATTTTCTTTTTCTTTATCAGGAAGGGAAATGACAGAATTATTCAATGGTGCCAACACTGTTCATTAGGCCTCTACGGGGATATGATACTAACAGACATATCAACAAGAATATGCAAATGTATTTTATCTTAAATTACATCTCAAAAGTACAAATTACAACCACATTATCACTTTTGTCAGGTTACGAAAGGATAAACTTACTGTAATTACCCACCCCCTAAAACGGTCATATTTTTCACGCTGTTATGTTTATTACATAAGCCGTTCAAATGTCCGGGAAATGATTATGGTGGTTGCAGTACACCTAGAATGGCTCCTATATAACTCTATGTAAAATCTCATTTTGCAACACATTATAACACAATCCACAACTAAGTTAGAGTCAAACTGCGCCTAAACTGGTACACAAAGTCATAAGCCATCAAAGCAGAATATCAGAATACAGCCATTCATCTGACAAAGTACAGTCGATTTTCAACAGATTCTTAAGGCAGCCCATCCCTAAGGAGATTCACGCAACATAGGAGTTATTCCTGCAATGTCGTTAACAGGTAGTCAATCCCAAATGCGATTCATGTGACATCAGAATTATTCCGGCAATGTCGTTTAAATGCATGGGTGCAACGTTCCACCACCTCATGTGAACGATGTCACACGTATAAGTTCGGATTAGGTAACAAATGTTTACGATGGCGCATGAATCTCATTAGGGTTGGACAACCTTAATTCAATTATCAGCAATTTCTTAATAAGTTGGCAAAGCGGATATGTATCATTCTACCATATCTCAGCAAAGCCATAAATCATCAAAGCAGAATATCCGAATACAGCCATTTATCTTACAAAGTACAGCCAACATCACCAACATATTCTTAAGGTAGTCCATCCCTAATGAGATTCAAAGGACGTTCATATTATTTGGGTATTGTTGTTACCATGTGGCTGTGGAACGTTTCACCGGGGAATGTTTACAACGTCGAACTTGTAAATTCCGATAACGTAATAACTGTTAATGATGTTGCTCGAAAATTTTTGAAGTTGCATGAATCTCATTAGGCTTCGACTACCTTAATTCAATTATCAGCAATTTCTTGATAAGTTGTATAAATGTAAGTGGGCATATAGATAACACTTAAAGCCGTGTTCAGACGTCATTCTTCATCTGTGTTGAAACGAAACAAAATACACTAGTCCCAGCCGAAAATGACAGAGACGTAGGCGGATGTTTACTGCTGCAAAACCAATCAATTCGTCTGATTTGCACCGTTACAAATACGAACAGAGTTGGTTGGTTGTCAAGTAATAAACATTAGCCCACGTCACTGTCATTTTCGGCCGGTACTATTGTAAATTTAGACAGTCAGGATTATCATAATTATGTTTACAAAATGCATTACATAATAAGGTTATTTCATCTAAGACATACTCTCAATCCCAAAGCGTTTTGATAACAATACTCTCGAATCCAAAGCATTTATATGTTGAATGCACGTGCTCTTTATCGCGTTATATTGAATGCAAGTGCGTCGTCATTGTTATCTCCACACATTTAGAGAGCCTCGTGTTGATAATGTCGATTTGTGACTATTTTAGTAATAATTTTCAAGTATACAATGTTGATTTCCCATCAACCCATCGTCTTTGCCTCCGGAAGTGTGTCCTGTGGGTACAGAATAAAAAATAAGTGAAAGGACCTTATTATGTATGTATTTTAAATCGATTGGGAATCAAGTTCTTTAAGCTTAGATTGGTCCTTCTCGATACCTCTCCTCCATGGACATAATATTTTAAACATGTCGCTATGCCAGAGAGAAACTATTGTACCCCCATTTCCCAAATTGTATAGGAAAAATACTACTTCATTCTCTTAATGCTAAATAACAACTTGGATAGCACACGTGACTTTTGGGAAGAGTTCACATTGTTTAATTTCGCAGCGTATACACCATTGAATAAGACGAGATTAGGTTCGCCGTACGTGCATTTGAGAGGGCCATTCAGGGTTGTAACTCGAATTTGCCTCGAATCCAGTGGTTTCTTCTAACATTCTAGCGAGAAAAAAATTCTTTGCACGTGAACGCCATCCACTTTCGTTTTTTACCGAAAAATACTGACCTGATTATTTGAAAGAAGATCACTCAGATTATTTGACCTAGAGACATAGTGTCTGGCCATCACTCATACTCAGAATGTCTGCTTGATACATGTATAGCGGACGAGAATTTACCTGGCAGAGCCATTCGATTAGCATGGGCTGCTCTGTCAAGTCATTTCTCGTGAGGTATATAGTGAATATATGTAAAAAGCGTCAATTAACAAAAGGGTTGCTGGTTTACGGAGAAAGAACACATCTTGAAATGAAGTATAGGGCTGTTAATCAAATGCCTAATACCATTTGCTTACATTTCCTAAGAAAAAAATAAAACAAAACTACAAAGCAATTAACTAGAGTAACGAAATCCAGCCAATCAATACATTGTTATTGTGACACTAGTCGTACAGTTAGTTGACGATAGGTTGTGACTAGTGATTCTGTACACTTGTCGCTAGTCGTACAGTCAGTCGGAAGACAGGGTTGTAATTCTTCGCTAAATACTCAGGAGTGTATAATAACTAGGCGAAAATAGGGTTTGAGTTTATTGGGGTTTTACGCCGTTTTCAACTACCAGGGTCATATCGCGGCGGCTGGAGCACCTACCCATGGATTCCTGTTGTTTCTCAAACCAGTACTACCACAACACCCTTACCGAGCCTCCAGCTGCTCGCCCACTTTAGGTTAACGATTTCAAACCCATTGGTGGGTGACAATTTTGTCAGAAAGGGTATTAGCCGCGGCCGGGTATCGAACCCGGGACCTCGCGAAAATAGGGACATAGGGCTTCAAGAATAAAGATTTGCCTGTCTTTCTGTGCGTGTTTCATCAAAATTCATGCTTTCAGTAACGAAAAATGACTTTTGAAAAACACATTTGATGGGTCGGGAAAATGAAAACTCGGTGATTTGCAACCGAAATTACTGTTTGATGGGTAAAGTATACATACTATCACAAAAATCATCACCCAGGTTGAACAACGTTTAGTTTTGCTCATCAACATCGAAAACCGCGTTTAGATTCGTTTCGTGAGTTTTCAACAATCTCGAAATGAAAACGTGACCCTATTTGTTTCACTCACTCCTTCACACTCACTATCCTGTTTTGATTATCCAGGCCGTTGATTAGTCCTCTACAGAGGGTGGGGCCTGGCTGCCCAGTCGCGATCTGAGTCTACCTCTCCAAATTTGTCGGTCGAAGGGGTTTATATTCGTCAATCCTACTACCTCGCGGTCTCTCTTCACCACCGCTTCCCATGTCAGTTTTGGTCCCCCGCGTCCTTTGTGTTCTTGTACTTGCATGGATCGAACTTTTGACACCCATCCGTTACTTCGTTCCACATGGCCAAACCATCTCAATCGGTTTGCCCTGAGAATTTCTGACAGATCTCTGATATGCAGGATGGAGATTAGGGTCTGGAGTGTCTCTTTATCTTCTGGCTTGGTCCCACAGATCCACCGGATCATTGCCTTGTCGTTCCGTATCAGCTTCTTTTGTGTGGTAGCTGTCACTGCCCATGTCTCTGACCCGTAGAGCAGTACAGGCCGTATGTAGCTAGAGTATAGTCTGCCTCTGGTGGCCGTTGGAAGGTTCCTGCTGGTCAAAATTGGTAGGAGCTCCCTGAACTTTTTCCAGGCAGACTTACATCTTGTAGTAGCAGCTAGCTCACAGTCACCATCCGCTGACAGCGTGTCACCTAGGCAGCAGAAATTCGGCAGGACTTCGAGTTAATCCTGTCCAATGGTTACTTCTGTTATGATACTGCTGGCATCTTGAGTGATAGTTCCAAGGCATTGATGACATTTGTAGTTTGGGTCTGGTTTAAGAGGTCCCTTTATCCCACTACACTTTTTATGGACCCAGAGGGAGCAGCTGTTACAGTAAATTGAGTTCTGACCTGTTCCACTTAGGCATATTGCACATGGATACTTTCCTGACTTCTTTACAGGTACTTGGCTTGGGCTGGAGATCATCAACTTGGTCTTGTTCATATTGACCCTGAGGCCTTTTCCTTCCATGCCTGATTTCCAGTCCTTTAGTCTCTCAATTAGAGCTTCCAGTGAAGTATCAACAATGACTAGGTCGTCTGCATAGAGCACCTCCCATGGGCAGCTGGTGCGGAAGTGTATTGAGAGTGCTTCTAGTACAATTATAAATATGAGTGGGCTCAGTACGGACCCTTGATGGACGCCAACTTTAACCTCGAACTCCTCACTGTATGTTGTACCAACTCTTGCACGGCTTCTGGCATTGCAGTACATGGACTGTATGACCTTGATTAACCACTCCTGCACCCCTAGCTTGCGCAGAGCCCACCAGATTACTTTCCTTGGGACACGATCAAATGCTTTTTCCAGGTCAACAAAAGACATATGTAGTGGTTTGTTTGCAGCGATATACTTCTCCTGAAGTTGACGAATGATGAAGATTGCGTCTATAGTGCCTTTTCCAGGCATAAAGCCATACTGCATCTCACCGATGTCCACTTGCTGCCTGATAAGCTGTTCGACGACACGTTCCAGGATTTTCATCACTTGGTCAATAAGTTTCAGATCTCTGTAGTTGCCCCTGTTTAAAGCATCTCCCTTTCCCTTGTATAGGCTGACTATGTAGCTCTCTTCCCAGTCTGATGGTATCTGACCCTCTTGTATGATTGTTTGGAAGAGGTCACATAACCGTGCTGTACCCAATTCACCTGTAGGTTTTATCATTTCTGCAACGATTCCTGATGGGCCAGCCGCTTTGCCCAGTGTCATCTTCCTTACAGCCTTTTCAACCATTTCTGTTGTGATCTGTATACTTGGTCCCTGTACTGGGGGTTCTTCCTCGAGATCATCTGGGTTCCAAGGGAATTCAACATTTAGCAGCTTTTCATAGTGCTGCTTCCAAGCCATCTTCCTAGTTTCATAATCTAAGCAGAGCTCTTCTTCATCATTTCTGATGGGTTTTTCCCCGATGACATCTTGATTGTCTCTTCGTTACTGTTTTGCGAGCTTGTAGATGTCGCTTGTCTTGGGGTTAATGTTTTTAAAAGCCTCCTGCTGAGCTCCTTTTTTGGCAGTGTAGATAGCCCGTTTTGCTACGCGTTTAGCCTTGTTGTAATCTTCCCTACTACCACCAGACTTCCATGCCTTGAAGCATCTGCGCTTCTCATTGACCGCTGTATCTACCTTGTCATTCCACCACCAGGTCTCTCTATGTCATTGGTGGTTTCTGGAGAGTCCACACACCTCGTTTGCTGCCTCATGTAGGCTGTCCTTCACTCCATTCCATTATTCTTCCACCTTGTTCCCTGTTTTGATCTTTATCTTTGTGGCAAAGCTGGAAGTAAATTCGTCCCTTTTAGCTGGATCTTTTAGTTTCCATAGCTTTAATTTAGAGGTAAACTTGTGTTTACTTTTCTTTGCTACCTGTGCAGTAAGATCACACACTAATAGTCCGTTTATCGAGGTGAACTAGTGATATTTGTGCGTACAGTCGGTGGCACTTCCGGTTTGGCTCACTGTACGGTTATACACAGTTTGGCTCACTGTACGGTTATACACAGTGGTACAGGTAGTGTTAAATTTTCATGAGCCTCTATCATTTCAACGGAAGGATTGTCTGTAAAATTGAAAAAGGACTTCTGTTTGAGTATCAACAACGTAAACTTATGCAGAAAATGACATCTATAAGTGAACAAGGTTAAACTTCGTATTTCTAAAATACTTTGAACCCACATGGCAACTAGACATCTTTTCGGGGATATTGGAAGAATTAAACCATCGAGGTCTTGAAAGGAATAATTCGGAAAGCATATGAATGTGTAAAAACAAAAATACATACATAATTTTGAAATTAGAACTATTTGATACATGGCTACTTTTTAGCTCACCTGAGCAATATGCTCAAGGTGAGCATTTGTGATCACCCTGTGTCCGGCGTGCGTCGTGTGTCGTGCGTTGTGCGTCGTGCGTTTGAAGTCGTCAACAATTTCTTTAAACATCTTTTCCTCCTTAACCACTGGGCAAATCCTAACCAAACTTAGCAGGCATGTTCCCTAGGTGACCCTTCTCAAAACTTGTTTTCAAATTTTTGATTCGTCAAAAAATGTGGGCGTGGCAGGGCGGGGCTTATCAGACTTGGGGTAATTGTTAAAAAATTCTTCAAAAATCTTCTTCTCCTTAACCACTGAGTCAATTTTAACCAGAATTGGCAGAAATGTTTCTTGGATGACTCTTTTTAAAGCGTGGTTTCGAGTTTTTGATTCGTCAAAAAATGTGGGCGTGGCAGGGCGGGGCTTATTGGACTTAGTGAAACTGTTAGATAATTCTTTAAAAATCAAATGTTTATCCAATTTGTACCAATCTTGGCTGGAATGATTCTTGAGTGACTGTGTTCACTGTGTGTTGATGGATTTTTGATTCTTCAAATAATGTGGGCGTGGCAGGGCGGGGCTTATCAGACTTATAGAAATTGTTGAATAATTCTTCAAAAATCTTCTCCTCCTTAACCATAGAATAAATTTTTACAAACATTGGCAGAAATGTTCCTTAGGTGACCCTTTTCAATACTTGTTTTCAATTCTTTTATACGTCAAATAATGTGGGCACGGCAGGGCGGGGCTTATCAGACTTATAGAAATTGTTAAATAATTCTTTAAAAATCAAATGTTGATCCAATTTGTATCAATCTTGGCTGGAATGTTTCTTGGGTGACTGTCTTCACTGCATATTGATGAATGTTTGATTCGTCAAAAAATGAGGGCATGGCAGGGCGGGGCTTATCAGACTTAGGGAAATTGTTAAGTAATTCTTCAGAAATCTTCTCCTCCTAAACCAATGAGTAAATTTTTACCAAACTTGGCAGAAATGTTTCTCGAGTGACCCTTTTTAAAACTTGTTTTCAAATTTCTGATTCAAAAAATGTGGGCGTGGCAGGGCGGAGCTTATCAGACTTAGAGAAATCATGAACAAAATCAACCATTGGTCAAATTTGATCCAAATTTGGCTGATCTGTTTCTTGAGTGACTGTTTTCAATGTGTGGTCATGATTTTTTTTATTTCTAAAAAAAAATGTAGGTGTGGCAGGGCGGGCTTTATCAGACTTGGAGAAATAATTAACCAATTCTTTAAAATTTTTCTTCTTATTAAGGGTTGGACCAAATTATACCAAATTATCCAGGAATGTAAATTCTTTGGTACCCCTTTTTTAATTCTTTTAAAAAAATCTGATTCGTCAAAAATGTGGGCATGGCAGCGTTGGACTTATTCGACTAGGAGAAATGAAAAGAAAATTCTTTAAAAATAAACTGTTGGGCCAATGTGAACCAGGGATGTTACTTGAGTGACTCTTTTTAACACTAATATTGCTTCTGATTTTTTGATTTGTTACACAATTTGAGTGTGGCAGGGTAGGGCTTATCTGACTTCAAAAAATCATAAAAAAAATCTTCAAAAATCAACCATAGGGCCAATTAAAACCAAGTATAGCAAAATGCTAATGCTAATTGAGTTACTCTTTTCAAACACTTGGTTGTAAATTTTTGATAGGTTATTAAACTTATTAATGTTGATGAGGCAAGGTGGGGCTTATCATATTAAAAATATTAATGCTTGTAATGTATCATTCTGACGTTTCAAAATTTAATTAAAAAAGTTTAATCTTTATTATAAAAATAAAACTGGAACAGCACATGATATTCTATTATATACCAAATTTATAAAGCACCCTTTTCATATATAAAATACGTTCAAAAGCGCTGTACATAAAAACTTAAATAAATCTAGACAATTTACAATAATTTAAAGAATAACATAAAATAATCAAGAGCATTAAAAAGTAGCAAAAGATAAATCACAGAATAAGAAAATACGTAGGAAACTTAAAGCAAATAATATGCATAATTTAAAATGGACTTCTTACACAATTACTTAAAAAAAATAAAAATAAAACACAAAGTGGTAAGCTTAGTTTAGCTAGACTAAGTATTATCATCAGAGGTCCTTATAGTTAATTTAGCTAGTCTAAGAATAATAGCTCGTGAACAAATGTGTTTTCAACTGTCTTTTGAATGTGTTTAAAGTCTGTGCACTTTTGATTGGATTTGGTAGAGTGTTCCACAATTTAGAGGCAACATAGCTAAAGCTTCTGCCTCCAAATGTTGTTGTTCTGATCCTAGGTACTACCAACTGTAATTTGTCACTTGAACGCAGGTCCCTGGAAGGTGTATAGATAGTCACCAGATCTTGAATATATTGAGGGGACAGATCGTTTAGTGCCTTATATGTTTGCACCAGGATTTTAAAGTTTACTCGTTGACACACAGGCAGCCAATGAAGTTCCTTGAGCACAGGTGTTATATGGTCATATTTTGATGTTCTTGTGATGATTCGTGCCGCAGTATGTTGAACACGCTGAAGTTTATGTAACGTTGAACTTGGGCAACCAGCCAGTAGTGCGTTGTAGTAGTCCAACTTAGAAGTCACAAGCGAATTCACTAATGTCTTTGTGGCATCTACAGTGAGATATGTGCGGATGTGTCCAATATTTCGCAACTGGAAATAAGCCGACTTACAGACGGTATTAACATGCTTTTCCATGTCCATGTGCCAGGTAAAATGAGCACCTAGGTTTCTAACCGAGTCTGCAGAGTCGATTGTAGATTCTCCAACCTTGATCGATAATTGTTCGGTATACTTGAGGTTGTGTTTTGAGGAAAAAAATCATAACCTCGGTTTTGTCAGGGTTTACCCTTAAAATATTAACCTTCATCCAGATAATGATTTCAGACAAGCAACTTTCTATGCGATGCAATACTTCAATCTTTGAGAGAGTGTCAATGGGTTAAAATGATATGTATAGTTGTGAGTCATCTGCATAAAAATGATATAACAGACCATGGCGTGCACAAATAGCGCCTACGGGCTTGGTATACATTGTGAAATATTTTGGTCCCAATACCGACCCCTGTGGGACACTATATCGCAAAAGGACTGGTTCGGAGAGTTCACCTTCCACGCAGACAGTTTGATACCTGTCTTGAAGATATGAAGATATCCATCCAATGGCGTTACCCGATATTCCGTAATGATCTTCCAAGCGACATATCAATTTACCGTGGTCGATCGTATAGAAAGCTGCAGAAAGGTCCAGCAGTACGAGGACAGTTGCACAGTTTCTATCTAAAGACTGTAAAATATCATTTTGTACTTTCAGAAGCGCAGTCTCGGTGGAATGAGATGTTCTGTAGGCTGATTGATGAGGCTCATGTAAACGGTTTTCAGTCAGATGATTCTCAATCCGCACATTAACGATCTTTTCCAGAACCTTAGACAAGAAAGGTAGATTGGAGACCGGCCTATAGTTCTTCAGTTCATTTGGATCTAGACAAGGTTTCTTGAGAAGAGGTCTTACAAGAGCATTTTTGAATGGTTTTGGCACTTGACAAGAATTGAGTGATGAGTTTATGATAGCTGTTATAAAGGGCAATAACTCGTCCAAACACGATTTGAGGATCCAGGTTGGAATGGGATCAAGTTCACATGATTTATTTGGCGACTTCTCAATCCTTTTCCTGACTTCGTCTTGCAATGCGGGTGAGAAATTTGTCAACTTATTTCTTGTTTGTGATTTAGATTGGCATTCAATATGAGCATCTGTGTGGTTTGTCAAGATCTCATTTCGAATAGTTTCTATTTTTGAAGTGAAGAAATTGCTAAATCTTTCAGCAGTGTCTTTTGATGGTCCGACTGGAAGAGTAGGATTTGTCTTCGTTCCACCAAGCAGTCCATTCGTGATTTCAAACAAACTTTTTGTATCACTTCCGGCAGCTTTGATTTTGTCAGAAAAATGAGTTTTGCGTGCTTCATTTAGTAGTTTGTTATAGTGTGCACATCGATTTCGGTAGATTTGATGGTCGACAGTCAGCCTTGTTTTTTGCCATTTACGCTCTAGTTTTCGTTTGAGATGTTTGGAAGAATGCAGTTCTTCAGTAAACCATGGACACTGTGGTCGGAGTGTGATTGTCTTAGAACAGAGTGGCGCATGTTTATCAATGAGTTTTGTGAGTTCATTTGTGTATATTTCTACTAGTTCATCAACATCTGAACTGGAATTGTTGAGCCAGTCTGCCTGAACTAAATCTTGTTTAAACATATCTATGTCAATAGATCGTAGTTTCCTGTATGTAACAGTCTTCCTGACCGGCAGTGGTTTTGATGAATTCACAAAAAAATGTGACCGCAAAATGATCTTTTTTCATATTTCCTTTATGATCACAGAGTCCAGGATCAGTTATCACAATATTAGATAAAGCATTACTACTTTCTCTTCTAATAACAACGTCCAATGTATGTCCTTTGACATGCGTTGGTTCATTTATGAGCTGCTGCATCCCACAGGACTCTAGAATGTTTGTAAAAAACACTACATCTCGATTATCCGGTATATCAAGGTGTAAGTTTAAGTCACCCACAATGACATATTCTTTGTCTGTCGTCGCATAGTCACTAAGAAACGTAGGCCAGTCATTTTCGAGGAAAGTGCCAGTATTCAGACCATTTTCTTTGGAAGGAAGGGGTCTATATACTATTGCGATTTGAAGAGCACAACCATTTATGTCTAAAACGCAGTCCAGAAGTTCAAATTGTTTTATGGCATTTCTAACCTTACATCTTTTAACTTTGATAGAATCATTGTATATAAGCCCTACACCTCCAACACGCCGAGCATTTCCACGAGGGGCTTGCTCAAAGGAGTAGCCAGTGGGAACAAGTTCATTTATACATATATCGTCATATCCGGTGCCGAGCCATGTCTCCGTCAAAGCAACAATATCGAAGTCATTGGTCACTATGTAGTCACAAATGGATACTGATTTATTCCTTACGGATCTAACATTCATTGAGCATACATGTACTTATCTATTTTTAAACTGATTTTCAAGTCTGGGTATATCAGTAGAGGTTATCCTGACTATATTTGCGTGGTTCACTGGCTGTTCTTTGCCAAGAGAATAGTGTCCAAACTTGCGATTATGGCACATTATTGTCTCTATAGACTGAGGTAGAGTTACAATATTTGTCAAATTGACGCCTTGTCTCTTGTTGGCCTGGGGCTTTAGCTGTCTATATTAAAGATGTATGCAAATGCTACTACATGCAATATGATTGAATATTAATGTGACTTCATTGTATTCATTGGAAATTATGAAACTTTATTTACAATAATTCGATACAACATATATATGTGTTTACAACAAAATTTATATCGTACACAATCAAATACACGAAGAACTCAGGTGAGCGATATCAGTGCCTTTCAGGCACTCTTGTTATGAAGGTGAGAATACTATACCCAGCAAACATGCTTATATGGGTCCTATATGGGATGTGTATGGGTAAGCCCATGTGGGTAGGCCCATATTGGACCCAAATAGGACCTATGTAGGTAAGCCCATGTGGGTTTGATCATAAGGGACCAAAATTGGTCCCATATTCCCAGCATATGGGCTGTGTATGGGCAAGCCCATATGGGTATGCTCATATAGGACCTATGTAGGAAAGCCCATGTTGTTTTGACTATGGGGGCCCCAGTTACAATAATTGACTTGCGCTCATTCAAGTACAACAGAATAATTATGTATACATGAGCATATCTAAAATATCCATAATCTGAATCATGTAGCCTACAGAATTATAAGTTTTCAATTTGAATGACGATCTTATTTATATCCATCAAAATTAATGACCATCAAATCAATATAAATTGAAAAACAACAATATTAGATTCAGCAAGACAAGTAAGGCAACATCAATAAGACATGTCTAATCCTTTCTCGAACAAAACCTGGTATTGACTTCTCTAATAGAAAGGTAGGCCTAAACTGCCATAGGCCTAGAGATATTAGCAAAAGTTGACAATCGGCATTTTCTACCTTTGCATAAGTTTTTTCTGCGCTATATTGTACAGAAGTACATTCTTTGTCAATATCGTTTTTTAAACATGGGCTTCATGTTGGATCATCCGAATTATTTTGTCGTTTTAACGGTGTTTAAACTGTTTAGTCTGTTCAAATCACTAACATAATCTTATCAATTAGTCTGTTACAAGGAGTCTTATGCATATTAAAGGGAAATAATTTAAAATCTTGACGATAAATCATGTTTTTACAAAGCGTTTATGTAAAGAAAGCATTTGGCTTGATAATCCTATATGATTCTGTTAAAAGAAATTAAATTGTGTACACATTTTCAAAAAAAGATAGAAATAAATCTAGACATAAAATTATATAAAAAAACATATAGATAGTTATAGAAAGCCTCGAAAATGTTCTGACAGTTAAGACCAAATTCCTAGGTATCAAACCTTAGAAAATGTGTCAAGGACGTCAGACATACCTGGCGAGACCTTGTTCCTCTTTGATGGGGAATAATTACCCATTCTGAGCGAGAAGCTCTGGAAGGTTATCATCTTCGATCAACACCAAACGAAAGCCAATAGAAATGGGTTAGACCAGGGCTGTCTATATGGGTCTGCCCATTTGGGACCCATATGGGTCCCAGATTGCATGTATATGGGCTGCCCAGATAGGACCCATATGGCCCCCGGTTGCACATCCTAAATGGGTCCCATATGGGTTGCCCTTATGGGACCCATAAAGGTGCCCATAAGGGACCCATATGGGACCCATACAAATTGCTTGCTGGGATACCTACTCTTTCTGACTTTGTGTTCGACACACAATGGAAACATATTATTTAAAACCCTCAGGTTACCAGCTTGGGTCATTTATGACACCAGACATATATTTATGTTTGCCATTTTCAGAATTGTTCACCGATACACATTTATTTTTTTTGAATTTGTGAATCTACCATTTGTCGATAAAATGTCAACTTTTCTGTAACATTGAACGACCTTTGTATGTTGTGGTCAGAAATGACGCAATATAAACTCATTAAAACAGTATAGGAAATTAGGATTATATTATGCGCGAAGTCATTACATGTGTGCTTTTAAAAAAAACTATACATAGCATAGCAGGCGAGAACGGTTGATTATTATTTCTTCTAGTATGTTTTCCTAAATAATAATGTTGAAAAAAGTCATCTCCTGACATAAACTAATTTCAAAAAAGTGTCTGTGTCAAAATGACCTAACCTAGTATTTTCTGTATGGAACATTTGCTGGCAGCTTGATTGTTAACAACCTTTTTACAAACCACACACCTAGCCGGAGATATGATTGACCACATCTGACTGATATATCATATTTTTCCAAAAGCTAGAAACAAAAAATAAATGGTTTCGTATCATAGCCTCGTAACACTAAATGAAAAAAACAAAGGATTAATTCCCCGCTAAAAATACACTCACCCAAAAATGTTTCTTTACACTACTTTCATTCGACAATATGTCCCACAAATTACATAATTATGAGTTGTTAATTAGATATACATAAATATTATAATTTCATTATGTAATAAAATGTGTAATGTTGCTGATAGTGATGTTATCATTCCATTTATTTCAAACTGATTCAACCCTTTCCCAAACAGCAAACTTGTAAGATGGTCCAATTAAAAAGCTGCTGCATATGACAAAAGGGAAGTTGTTTACGATAGAATTTGTGTATAAGATTGCACAGAAAATATTGAGACAAAAGGAGAAACTCCTGGTCATCAGCAGTTTCTTCTTTTGTTTTAATGTTTCCCAAAGCCTTTCCTTTTAGTGAAGCCAAAAGCAGGTCTTGTTTGGAAAGGGTTAAGTACAAAGGGTGAAAAGAAAAATTCTAAGTAAAACGAGTCTGGTCATACTTTTTGGGCAAGTTAAGTATACTGAACCTCAGAAATAATGAACCACTTTTTCTCGTTTTATATTTTTCCAAGAAAATCATTCATTTTGTTGACACAGTATTACTCGGTATCCACCGGACACTGCGTATGAACACAACACACCCATAAACACAAAACCCATTCATTCATGACGCTAACCGTCCAAACTTGTAAAACAAGTTATCTGCGCGTGCCACAGCGTTGACCTCGTGCACAAACCAGCTTATCGGATTATAGGGTACATATAGTCAATGCATGAAAGAAAACGTTCAAAAAATTTCAACAGTAAGAAGTTTTTGATGCTTTAAACAATGCCAAAACTTTCCACTGACGAACGTAATCGTGCTATTGGGGTGCTGCATGTAGTGATGACGTCACGGGCTATTTCATCACAAGACTATTGACTGGCTTAGAGAATGCTTCCAACAAACTGTTTCAACGCTGGACTGCCTTGGAAGAGGTGCGCCAATGGTCCAAACTGCAGCTCAATACAGGTCCACAGGTTAAAGTGCAAGGCGACAAAGATAGAATGGAGAGTCAAGCTAAATGCCAGAATCCAAAACGTAATCGGTTTCACACGTTGACGATGCACAGCGTGTATTGCTCTGCAAAGTAGTCTCACGCTGTAATAATTTTGTGACTTTCACTTTAGAGGGTAGTTAAGTTTGCGCGTTCGTCACGCTTAATTGCTCTAAGGTTGCGAAACAATGTTTTGGCAAGAAACGAATAAACTGATAGCAGTTCGGGTTGTGGTTGTACAATTTTAAAAAGTAATATATTAACAAGTTATCGTGAAAACTGTCAGTGGTGCGTTATTTCCGAGGTTCAGTATATATATCCAAGCTATAACTGAACTATTGTTACAATAAAAGTGTAAAGAAACTTTTTTGGTAAGTGTATAACCCCGTCCAGTAGAAACCTAAATGGTGTAAACATGTATAGTTTGAATAAAACAATTAGGGCTGCCAAAATTATTAGCAATTGCAGCCGGCAGGATTGGTGTTGACAAAGGTTGCATTTATGCACAATATAGCCCAAAGGATTAAACAAGGGGGACAATGGCCCTAAAGCGTTCACCCGAGATAATATCTTTACGTGTATGATGTAGCTGAGCCTCTAGAATGCACATATTTTACTAAGATATGTGGCTTGTATAGTGCACGTATGTTTTTTTTTAAGATTAGATACTGTGACCTAGTTTATGACCCTAGATAACCCAATTTACAAAGTCTCCAAGATTTAACCAGGATAATCATTCTGACAAATTTTCAGTTTGATTGGGAAATTGTTTTCTAGTACTTGACCTCATGGTCTACTTTATGACTCCAGATGACCAAGTTTTAAACGTTATATCAAGATAATAATTCTGACCAGTTTTAAGGTTGATTGGGCATAACATGTGGATTTTAGAGTTCAAACAAGGTTTTTTGACGATTTGACCCCGTGACCTACTTTATGACCGCTTATGACCCGATTTAAATATTTGGCGAGATATTATCAAGATAGTTATTTTGACCGATTTTCATGTTCATTGGGCAAAATTGTGGCCTCTATAGTGCACACAAAGTTTATCTATGATGTGGTCCCGTGACCTAGTTTATGGTTATCATTCTAACCAATTTTCAGGTTGATTGAGTTAAAAATGTGGCCTCTAGTGCACACACAAGTTTCTTTCTTAGATTTGACCCTGTGACCTATACTGAGTACACTTAATTCCGCAGAGGTACTTCGTTCGCTAATAGGATGGAAATTACACACAAAGGCTATGTAATTCGAATTCGTTTTCGTTCATTTATTTAATTACATCAAATTCAAAACGTAGAAAATGTTTTAAGTACACATCGGAATAAATTTGATTATTTTAAAATGAGAAGGGTCAAAACAATTAATAGCGAGTGTGCCCACCTAAAGCTTGAATTAAAGCCTTGCAGCTTCGTCGTATAGAAAGAACTTTGCTCGCAATGAAACCTATTGTGGCATTTTGTTCCGTTCTTGTGTAACCGCAATACGAAGTTGTTGCAACGTTTTGGGTGGTGAGGTACGTGAAATCACGCGTCTCTTCAGGCCATTCCAAGCTTATTCTATAGGGTACATACCAGCTCAGTAGTGTGTAACCACATAATGTGGCTTAGCCGTCGTGTCGATAGTCGTGATATTCTTGAATTCTTGCATCCTACGCGCCGAGAAATGTCCGAGTTTGAAGAACCAAGCAAAAGTGTCACAATAGCTTGATTCCTCACATTTTCATGAAGATGATCCATATTGACAGAATTGAGATTCTTTCGATGAAACTTGTTTTAATAGTGTCCCTTTAGACAAACATTATGAACATGTTGAAATGTAACTCGTGTTTCATGTGCATCAACTTCAAACAGCAACAACGTGTTTAACGCCTTGGCTACGGTGCCGTAAAATGTTCAAGATTTACTAACTTGAATCTTTTCTATTCACACTTCCAAACTTGTGGGAAATTCATTACACGTATTTCCATTTCTTATTTCATCTCAGAACATCTTGATATAAGGTTTTGAAAACTCTGCGTTTAAGATGTACTAAGTATAGTTCATGACCCCAGATGATCCAAATTACAAGTTACATGGGTTAAACTGCTCAAGGTCAATTTGTAATCGTAGTACACCTAAATTAAAGTTGTAGTTAAATTATTTTTAAATGAGAAGTAAGCCACTGTTAGGAACTTGTGCTTAGCATCAAAGTATAATTGATTAGTTAAACGTGTTTATATACTGACTAAGACTGCAGAACAACAACTACTTTTATGTTAAGGGTTGATGTTTTGCTGATGTTATTTCTGCGGTGCTGTCCAGGACCACATCAATAGCAGAAATAAATTCCCTTAAAAATAAATTGCTTTACGGTAGCCTATTATTTTCAGATTTATTTGCCGTCTCAGAGAAGCGTTATCTTTCCGAAGATCCGATTTTTGTGACAGGGCTCTCATCAAACCATTTTGAAGAAGGGCTAGCAATGATTTACAATTTTAACACAAGGTTGAACATTAACCAAACCTTATATAAGCTGATCGTGTACAATATAGGTCTTACCAACGAAGAGATCAACAAGGTAGGCCGTAGTTATATTTGACTCTGTCGGGGGAAAATACTTTGCAGAAAATATACGTGCAAAGGGGGTAGCTCCTGGTCAACAGTATTTCCCCTAATGTATTTTGCAAAAAGATTTCTTTGAACCATAAAGTTACCAGGAGGGGTTAAGTAATTATATTTTTTTAAAGAAAACATTGAAAAAGAGGACCCTTTGAAAAAGAATGACTCCATTACATGCATGTTATTTTTACCTAAACCAGAAATGAAACGTTACCCAATAGACGATAACAGTTCCTTATTTTTTCCTTGTACGGTTTCTACCATAATGATCCAGGCAAAACAAAAATAATAACTCTAAAAATATGTATGGTGTCATAGTTTTAGTAAGCCCACGTGGTAGGTAGTGTCAGTTAAAGGGTAGGTTCACTTACCATCAAAATCGGCCAAAGTCAAAGGTTTGGTTGCAACAAGGGGTCAAAAAATAGATTTTCCTTAAATTTTGCGGATTGATAGGGTTACATAATATCTTTAATTTGTACGTGTAAAAATCTGGTTTGGCTTATTTTCCGAGAAATGGGTAAATAAAGTGGGTGAGGTAAGATGGACTGAAACACAGCATTTGCTTCTTTTGCCTTAATGTTTTCTCAGATATTTACTAATAAGGACATACAAACAAGGTCTAGTTTGGGAAATGCACAAGCCACTTTCGATAGTATCCAATTATATCGTGTCAACAGCTTATTTAATCTTGCCTTTTTGAATAGGGGTTTTAATGCTACTGACAATACTTTTGACTGTTTTGCAGCCTATAGGGCATTTATCTATATTTTCCTGGCTTTCTCATACTAGTAACAATGCATAAACTCTATCCAATACACCTGTAAACTCACCAGTACTACACTTGGATCTGTATTGTCAATGGGGGTCAATTTTATCAAGTAAACCGTGACGTAATTTCGGACAATCAACAGTTATTTTAATGTCGCTTTCTGTTGTTGGCATGTGGCTACTCTAATAAACAAATTCCAAACTGATTTTTCTGTTGAATTAATCATAATGTATATACCAAGATTACGAAATCAGGGCAAAATTGCGACGAAAATGTTCAAAATTCCTAGTAGATCGGATCTGTCGGCGTATGTCGCAGTAACTCGGTATGCGTCGCAGTACATCGTAGTTAGAAATCGGGACAGTCGGTCTAGTTCGTACTGTTTCGTAGTAACTCGGCTCCTAATCTCGTGGTACTTCGAAGCAAAATCGGGACAAAATCGTAGTTAATCGTATTGCATCGTAGCATTTCGCTGTCCATCGGATACTTACCGCTGAAGATGGAATGAGCGGAGAAAATCGGCTCAAATTCGTAGTAAATCGCAGACAATGTGCCCTCCCGAAGCACTACGACTATTTTGGAAATCGGGCTCAGTGGGACCAGGGGTAACCCCATATCTTGATGACCATTCGTCTCTTTTACGTATTCAATATTTTCAAAATATCAATAGAAGCATATCTTTGAAAGAACGATCAAAATAAATATGTACGAAAGATATAGGGGGTGGTTCGATTTACATGTCTGTAATATTAGCTCTTCTAACATTGCTATGTGCAAATTTTTGCCATACCTGTTTCTGTCTATGCATTTCCCGTTCCACGGTGCATGTTTGGAATACTAAATAAGCTAAAAGCCGATTTTCTACCCATTTGTTGTGATCGCATATATGAATAGCATTGAATATTTTCGGCGGCGAGGTCCCGGAAGTGGGTCACTCAAAACGAGAACTCCCGAGACTTACCGAGCCTATTGGTGCCATTAACCCATAATTACCACATTCACAGTGACTCTTTATGACACCCCACAAGATAACGGATTTGGGAACATTGTATCTCATTTATGTACCGAATAATGACCTCGTGTCTAGCGGTACAATGCTCGTGCACTGCATGCAGTCCCATACACACTCCATTACGCTGGCTGTATGGTGCGGGTCAGTTTTAGTTGTATTGACGAGATACGTCGTTAATATATCGACGCCTCAGCCGACATTATAAAAAGCGACTTTGTATCATTGACGGGTTAACGTCCGGATTTTCGTGACATCAGGGAAATTTTCTGCGATTAGTTAGACAGACATTGTTGATTTATTGACAGCTTGCTAACGAAAGTAGTATTTTTGTATAACCATGAGGTGTCGGGCTTCCCAGTTACAATCAACCAATCAATCGGCGGCTTTCTTACCTTTGAATAAGTCGATGATTACTCAACTTTTGAATATCGTCTTAGTGTCTTGACTCATTTACCCTTTTAGAGATTATGTCATTGACATCTCGCAGAGCCTAATTCGATATACTGTGCACATAGTGTCGGGTTTCGTTCGACGACGTGCATACAACCTGCTTAATCAGGGTAAAAAAAATACCTACGCTTTTCTAAAGGCCTCACTTTTATGTGACTGATTGACAACCCGTTTGATTTGTTTAATATCCCGACAGAGATAATGCAGAATCGTCAGCTTTTTGACAATTTTTAGCTCGTGCACAATCTTCTATTGATGTTTTCTTGACCAGCCAGGTGTCGGCCACAATACGCCGTTGTGTCAGGGTATATCAACGTTTTAACATTAAACATCAAATTGTATTTAGCAGGGTTTTCCCGGATGAAAGATATTGCGTCCTAGACTCTTAAAATTGGGTTCAGGACTCTATTCTGTGCGTCCCATAGGACTCCCAAATAAAAGTACAAGTACTAGCTTACTTGAAGTGCTATGGTTGTCTAGTTTACCGAAACTACACCTGCTTACATTCATTTTTAAGCAGAGATAATGTGCATGACATCAAACACATTCTTGACAGACGCTTGCATAAGGTTCCATGTTTATTACCCACAATAAGAAATACTCCTATAGGCGGGGGTGTTAGAAGGGATTTGTACCCAAATTGTTTTGTACTTTTCTGTTACTTTTCCTAATTTTTACCAGATTTGATAAAATCAAGACTAGATCTACTTCCAGATGGGAGAAAGTGTTATACGAAAATCCAAACATATTCCTGTTTTCTGGGTAGCATTGGAACTCTGAATCATCAAATTCCAGTCCTAAGTGTTTTTTGTAAATTACATTTATAGATTAAATTTGATTTTGACATTATTCAGAATGATTCCACCTTTTTGGTCAATACAAACCCTATGACAGGCTGGATGCCTATATTTTGTTAAACATACACAAAGCCAAATAATAATAATGGGTCTGAGTTTGCTACATTCTTTTTAAATATGGCCAATATTTGGTGTTCATATTCAACTGATTTTCTAAGATAGGACTCTTAAAATTAACACAAGGACTCTCAAAAACTATAGCTGAGGGTCCCAAGGACTCCTTCTTTACAAGATCCAGGGAAAACCCTGTTAAGTGATACAAGTGCTGCAAATCACTGACAAAAAATAAATGACCTGGATCGATGCTTCTCTTTTAAGTAGCCGCTTGACAAAAGGGTCTCTAGGACAAAATAACATCGACAGTGGTCAACTCTTCATCACAAAAAATAAGAAATGAAAAGAGGAAATACAGTATTGTATGGGTCAATACAGTGAGACACGGATCCATACGGGTCGGGCGGTAATATGGTTTTGAAATCCGTGTAGATTTTTTAACAAGACCAAACACTTAATAAAACCATATCATCGCCCGGAAATTCACACAGAATTGATACGGGTTACGATACGGGTAAATAAGGGTTGAAACAGGTTGACACATTTTTTTATTCCAAGTGGACCATTATCGAAAACAGGCGATTTTTATAATTTTGCCACCACGGTGAATCATAGTTGATTTCAATATCCATGTACGGAAGTGTCATATTCTGTGTCGACCCGTGTACCTAATTCGTACCGACCCTTATTGACCCGCAGCTGCATATATCTATAAATTACAGCTTTTTAATTAGACCATCCTATTTTTTTCTGTTTTAGAAAGGGTTAACCCCTATCAGTTAGTTAAAAGTCTTATGTCGGGGGCCGCGCCCCGAACCCCTGCTATTCATAAATATTTAAATGGCCCCAAGACCTCGCTTTTTTTAAATATATGCATCATCATGACATGTGTTCAGGATTTCTGTAAAGGGGGGTTAAAAATACCATAAGGGGATTGGGCATTTTCTTGGTACATGTATGTATTACACAATTTTTACTTAATTTCTATGAAACTGAAATAATAACACTCCCCATACCCCTCTAGATCTGCCACTAGTAGACTTCTTTGTTACCGGTCATTTACGTATGGCGGTAATCCAAAGTCACTAAGTGAAACAGAAGCTCATTTCCAGAAGAATTGCTACAGAACAAATGTGTACGTGATCAAACAAAAGCAAAATCAATCTTAAAACATCAGATCCAGACGGGGATCTAATTCTGGTGGGTTCAAACAAACACTGGGCATCATGATACTGTATGATCCCATCTTAATTATCATTAACAATTTCATCTTCAACACTGACCCTAATCTGAGTCTTCTCTGATGTAAATATGCTTTTAAAAAGCCTTTTTGATATTTTGATTTTTCGCTGAACATTAACGTATTTAGTAAAAAATCAAAATATCTAAGAGCGTATTTACATTAGAGAAGACTCGGATTACACTGAACCTTTACTTACATCAGGGGGCTGCGCCCCCCGAACCCCCTGCGGTTCTAAAAATTAATATTGTCCTATTCGAGTCTGACTGTCTCTGGGCTAAAACTATGGATATACTTTTCTCAGCATCACAGTTAGTATTATGATTTTATCGTAGAGACTTGTACTTTGAGGGTTTTGGATTCAATGAAGTGTGTGTGTTCAAAGGGGGCTGTACGAATCTGCAAGCTGTCACTCTATCATTTTTTTGGGGAGGGGGGGGGGTTCTGTATTATCTCAAATAAAAACTTCTTACTATTCGAACTACTTTGCAAGACACACAAATAAGAAACAAATTGTACATGACTTACCTTCTTAAATATGTCCATTAAGATCTAGAATACATTGATTCTATCTGGTTATATGTCCCTTATGTCAGTTGTAGCGAAATCCATTGGAGACGAAAACTAATGACATTTCACAAACAATCACGTTTCATACCACCGACGCTTAATCGATTTAAGTCACATAAGATAAGTCTCTTTTCTACCAAAATGACAAATCTTATCCACATTTATTCCAGCGTAAAAATTACATTTTCCAAGTAAAAAGAAAAAAAAATCCTGGCTGTCATCTTTGGTGAGGACTTGATTGTGCAACCAAATCGACTCGGAATAATTAGGCTACAAAGGAAAAGACGCCAATTTTTTTCTCCGGGAGCTAAACAAACGTATTTCACATGTTTGGTCATTATTTGATTTGACATTCTGCGATAATTATCTTGATTCTCGCCCAAACACACTTGCTTTGACTGCACATTTCGAAATGAAAACGGCGTATGTCCAATCAAGTACGACCCAACAGCTTTTTTGCGTGACGCAAACGGATGACATAAAGCGTTACCTGCAAACAAAGGGATCGTTCGTGTTCGCTTTTAGCAATTAATTTCCAATTCCTGCGTTCAGAAAAGAAATGCAATTATTTATTTTGACAAAATGTATGTAAAAGCAAATTTCACTGCCATTCTTTGACCGAACAACGCTTGCAACCCCCTTTTCACCGTTTCATTAATTTGTCCGGTAACTATGAATGTCCGGTATAGGTGCAGATGCATTCTGCACTTTGTGAGTTAAATATATTTAGAAATTGATTTTTCCCAGATATAACACCTATCTGGAGACCTAGATGGAGGTTGCGGCTAGCGATTCTTTGTGATTTCAGGAAAATCGCCCGAGCCGTTTTGGATAATCTCAAATCGCGGCTATATCCGGCTAAAAGGGATAAATTCGCCGTGTAAAATCTTTCATTCCATGAATCGAACAAGTTCTTTTCATTTCACTCATTCTTTTTTTCTTTGAATTTCGTTTACTAATTATATACAAACAGCTTAACAACTCTCACTTTAACAGCCTTTGTTTACCATGACCTACCATCTAAAACCATGTGATCAACGCGGAATCTCACTCTCGGATTGCAGGTTTCCCTAGACTATAACGTAACTTGGATTTAAAAAAAACTATAACAATATTCTATTCTTCAAATTGATGAGACTTTCGGACAAAATAGATCAATGACTTTCTGTAAGTATCTGTCACGGGCATAGTCGCCAGTAGTGAAAACCATAATATCTTATTCGTTAATTCACTGTTATGGCAAGCGTTTGTCAGTAGCAACAGTTTTGTATTACAATTGCAGTTGAAAACGTTGTTGTCAACCATTTACCTAATTGACGTTGACGTATGTTATTATCTTGACGTAAGCTCGTTTTAAACGGTTGATTAGGACGGTGAAATTCCGTTTATTTTGTTCTCCATGATCGTAAGTTACGGAATTGACCCAACAAAGTAGCAAACATTATTGGTGCGAAAACTATTTTTTGTCTCGTGGCTTCATTTGTTTAATCAAATTGATTGAGAAATAAAAGTAACTCCTGACCATATGAATATGAAATATGAAAACAAAAATCCAGTTGGTCACCTAAGGTGTAGTTACGTAAACGTTATTCATATTTTTCACGTTGACGTCGTGCGAAATAACGTGGTAACTGACGGCAATAAACTTTATTGGATATCGTGTCTTATTGGTTGAAATATATATCAGAAGTAGAAATTTGATCCTGTTGACTTGAACTACGAAAATATGTTGAAAAATAAGTGATGCGTTTTTAAAGTCAGTCAGTATAGATATACAGGTAATTTTGTGTGGGAATAATATACTAGGATGAAAAAGAAGTACCAGGTTCAGTGACTTCAATCTGCTTAAAGCAAAACGTTTCTTCTACAGTTACAGTAAGTGTACAAAAACATATTTAATGAGTGGCATCTGATCACGAGCACCTTCTGTACGAAGATGAAATACCTTGTGTCGTTTCATACATGTTTATCGTTACACAGGAGAACAGGCATAATTCCGATCGACTTTCATTAAAGCAATTTCCTGTAAACTTTCAAGAACATGAAAGTAGCTTCTCTAAAGCATACAATACAACAAATTAGATTTATTTTGAGTATATAACTCACAAATTTCCCATGTTAAAATATGTGTACATATTCGTAAAACTTTCTTTTACTTACACACAGCATATAATCGTACCGTCCAATACATATTATTGGAAGTTGCAAATATCAATAGTGCTAGTAAACAAGCTGATAATTGAGCAATTCCCTTGGCACTGGTGGGATTTGAACCCTGAAACCTTTGGCCCCCACGATCGCATCCTATCATTTGACCATGGCGCCATGCCCTCCCCTACACAAAACAGGCAAATTGTACACCATCTTACGACAAAATCATGTGTAAACTGTCTGTGTGGTACAGTAATAAAATGTAACCTCGAAATTGGATTTTATTTGATTTTGAAAAATATAATAAAGAAGTGATGTGCTAAATATTGAACACTTCCAAATTATGAAATATTTATCATAAACAAACGTGAAATTACGACTTATTGCTAAAACAAATAAAATAAGCCTTATCTTGAGTACCTGTTGGTTTAACCATGGCAATCATTTATGTACTACTGTACCACGGTGGGTAACCCGCGTGACTTTTCGGAAGCGTTCACACCGAAACATCGTCGGCTGCAATAAAGTGCACCCTATGCGAATTTAAGAGGGTCATTCTATAGTCTAACTCACTCTGCACAAGATTCCATCTTTGTTTAAACATTCAAGGAAAATAACATTTTTTATATTTAAAGGTACCATGGGACTCGATGCAGAGTGAACTAGAATTTGAAATCAATCTATCAAAGAGGCCTACGTACTACGGTGCACTTTATCTCATCAAAAGTCGTTGAGTATAAGCTGAGAAATTAAACAAAACATCCTTATAGCGGATGGTTTTCAACGTGAACGATTCCCACAGGTCACGCGGATTACCCACCGTGTGTACTAGGGATTCGTTTTTTATCAATATTATAAAGGCTTTTATCTAGACTCTACACCAGAAAAATATTTTCATTTCTTACATGAAGTTTTTTGGTGTCAAAGAATATGGCACAAGTATCCAATGTTATTTTAGTGGGTGGGGTAACTTACTCTCACTATTCAACATCTAGCCCATGAAAATCCTTGCTTAAAGTGGTGTCCGTAGTCGAGGGGTAGAGCGTCGGCCTTGCGACTAAGAGGTTCCGAGTTCGATCCCCGGTAGCGGGGGTTGTTCAAGGCTTCTCATTGGCCCACACATTCGGCGCGAGTACTGGTGGATTTCCAGGAAGCTCAATCGAGAGGGATTAAAATAAGTTGAAGAAACTTGCTTCCCAATCGATGTAAAATAAATGCGTTCAAAGGAACGTCTGAAGAAAAAATGAAGAAAAAAATCGTCTATTTAGAATTTACACATTATCATTTCACAAGTATGGTTTTGGAATCAATATTCATACAAGAAAAGCGTTTATTTTATAAAATCAAATGGACAAATGCATCTGTACACCATATAACCAATTCTCGTTAAAACCGATCCCAGCTGACTTTGACATGTGCCTACCATTAACACATGTAAATTATTGCTACATATGGACACTATAATTCGTTGTTAAGGGCTTGTAGAATATTTTGACTATTTTACAACATAAAAATCTCAACGATATTGCATACAGAGAATTATTTTCATTAAAGTAATGTTCCAATTTCATGGATTTCTATCATTACTTTTACAATACCCAAAATACTATAGACTTGGAAATGTAATGATGAATAAAATTTCTTTTTGGGTAGTTAGATGAATACATCGGCTTTCATTTAAAACCATTTTCATTCATTTAGGTGAATATTTGACAGAGATATACTGTTTTAAAGAGAACATGGTGGCCATGTGGCGGCCGTTTTGAAAAATGACCGCCATTTTGTTAAAATGGTCAATTTCAGAGTTGAACCGGGCACCATTGAATTCAGCAAACTCATATTATGTTAAAACCACGCGGTACAAAATTCTACTTAAAAAAATGCCAACTGCTCTTTATATGAGTGAAATTTCAGAAAATCCGTCTAGGCTATCTGACTATCCCTAAATTATTAGATAATTTCAGAGAATTAGAACCAATAGAACCTTCTTTGATGCTTTAAATGCTTCTCTTGTTCTGATCATGAATTGTTCGATTGCCCTCAATTCCAAATTTTCAAAATTGATGATCAACATTAAATCTACAATAAATTCTACAATGATATTTGAAAAAAAACTTGACTAAATACAGATTATTTGTAAATCAACTTTAGATCTTATAACAAATGATGTCAATCTTCATGTATTGGTACAAAATTGTGAGTATATCAACGTTTCTATGTGTATGCAATGATTTTTTTCAAGAAGGCTTTTTAGAACTAATCGAATGAGCACTGGTCAAGATAAGTTCCCTGCAAACCTCTTGCAAACTACACAATATTCATTAATGGCAAAGATATGTTTCTTGCAAAGTTCCTGCACACTACAAGTAAAGAATTCAATAGACGACTTTATTGCGAACTTCTAGCAAAAGTTCTAATTTCTGGGAAACTTGTCGCGAACTGATAATGTATTTGCATATGTGAACTGATATGCGTTTGCGGCAGGAATGCAGTAAGGTTGCAGCTATCAGCAAATATCGGAGAAGTTTCGGCAAATTGTTCTACCGAACTCATTTGTTTGCGGCAAATGCACAGCAAATTTGCGACCAATTTGCAGCCAAATTTTTCAATTTTGTAAGAGAACCGTTGAGCACGAATTAAGTCATGTGCTTATTTGGCTGGCCAGGAAAAAGGCCACGATCTGATGCATGTCAGATGTTACGGTAAGTGAACACCGGATTACAAGATTTAGAGTCGCATTTACTCAATGCATATCCGTCAGGTTTATTTGAATTTTTCTAGCTTTACGGTTATTTCAGGTGAGAACTGAGTGCGCCTGTGAAGTCCGTAGCTTTCCTTTCGACAGATTTCCGGACCATATTCGTGTGTTACCGACATACGCCTGGAAACCGCTAGTCATACAGGTGAACTCTTTTCTGTACCTATTTAAGGTATCCAATCTCTAATGACATTCGTGACACGTCGGAATTAATCGGGCACATCTTAAACACACGTTTTACGCCCTACAAGTTCCACTATCACAGATCGAACCGAGTGTTATTTTAATAAGTAGCCTCTGACCGGGATCTAGATAAGATCTTAACCAATCCAAGTTTTGACTAGGTTTTTCAATGTTTGTGGTTCTCAGAACAAAAATAAAGTGAATGAGACTTTATTTAAAATTCAAAGTCAAAAATGCAGGATTCAGATTTTGACCAAGTTGAAAAGTACACACTGTCAATATCTTATGATATTTTGTCAAAATTATGTATTGATGTGTCATTATTTGTGTCTGAAACGATAAAACAGAATAAAACAAAGCTGAAGTTTAAAAATTTGCTAAATTTTATTGCACATAACACAGGGCGTAGATTCTGATCAGGCTGAAACAGGTAAGTCAAGTTTTTACGGTCACAAACATTCTGCACCTGTTTGACAAATTTGGTCAAGAGTGACTATAATTGTGGTCGGATGATCGACAGATGAAGGGCAGACGTACTAAAGGTCATTTAAAGACGTCATCTTCAGCTCTAGATGCTCAGGCGAGCTAAACGTGCTGATTAGCAGAAATTTCTTCTTTAGCCTGAAATTTTCCTTTATTTTATGAAGATTTTTTTAACCAACCATTATAAGTAGCAAAAATTCAATTCAAACGTGCATTGTTTCAAAGAGTTTGGTATGGGAAGAGTTAAGAAACAAATTGGTTCATTGTTACAATGAACAATTTTTTTTCAGTAACAAATATACTGAACAAAAATGAAAACTTTACTCTTCAAGATTTCTTGTTTCTTGAAAAGTATCCAACTAAAAGACTTAAATATATTTTGACGTTATTTCCTAGGGTTTCAGCAATCGTTTTGTCGAGATCCCATTGCCTTGTGTCCTTTAATGTCAGAGTTACGGCCCTTTATGCGTTTAGAGCTAATTACATCTCATGTCACATATGCGCATGCGCAGGAAACGATTCACTATTTTTTCGGAATTTGTCGTATCTGGGTTGCCAGAAAAACACAAAAAATCTTTCTTAACACTTGTAGCAAGCTCTAGATTAAAGGTCTAATCTGTCAATTTTGTGAATTACCTCCCTTTGACATAAACAAATAGGGAATTTAAAATGTTTGATATTCACAAATTTATCACCGTTTTCGATTGATTTTTTTAAAACATCATGCAGGCTTTACATGGGATTTTTGAACCCTTTTTTCGACTAGGATTTTCCCAGATGTTCATGCAATAGCGATTTCAATTTCCTATGGAGATTGCATTGTAAAATTTTCAAGCTTTGAAAGATAATGAAAATTCTGCTTTTCAAAAATCGTTTTTTAAAAGCTCAGACAATGTTATGCAAAATTCTTTACATTTCCCTACTCATAACTTGTCAGACTACCATTCCGTACAGTCTGACATGGTTTGAATTCTTCTGCTCGGATTTTCGAGGGTTTAAATTTTGTTAAATTCTGTTAAAATTGTACACCTGAAAAAACGGACCCCTGTCACACTTAAAGGGTCCGTTTTTCATCCCTGTGATTAAGATCAACAAAACGTTTAGTGTTTGGCAAACCAAGTCAATGAACAATGCGAAGCACATTCATTTGATTTCTTTACTTTTTGTATTAAGAAGAAATATGACAAGCAATGTAGGTGTAAAGTTTTCATTTTTGAAGTATATATACATATCATGGAATTTCCCTGTAAGTTTGTATTAAAATGCTTTTAGAAAAACACGCCACAAACACGATTTCATTTACAGTTTTTTCTTTAATTCATTTCCAACTTTTCGCCCTTATGGGCTTCTTTAGGGATAATGATTTTTTGTGTATAAAAATGCTATACATTTGGGCAATTATCATTCAGCGCACAACTTTATATAAATCATAGGAATAGATCAATTTTAGTTCTACGTCTCACTCACAAGTTGTTAGCTCCGATCCATATCTATTTTGTTCAGCTTCCCATCCATGTCATTATACATTTCTTTTCAAGATATAATAAGATTAACATGACGACCCTGTTTACCACCAAATATAAATAGTGCAACACATGCGTCATTCATAAGGGGTAATAAAGTTATAGAAATATTTTCTAAAAGGCATTTTTCACAATTTTTATGAAATCGCTCCCATCCAGATTACAGGAATTGTATTGACCTCAAATTACGCGGTTCGAATAAACTCAAAATTCTTAGAACTTTGGGTTAAAATCCTGTTCGCCGTCGGTCAAACTTTCTTCAAGGACGGCTCTCGTCCATGTTTTGCAAAGATACGACAAATATAAAGAAAGTTATTAGCAAAAGTCTTACTCGAAGCGAGCATTTTTCTCCATTTATCATCCAATCCTGACCGATTCGTGACGTCACAAGTCACGTGGGTTGTACACCGTGATGAACAAAAAAGGCATATCGTCCAATTTATAGACAATATTGTCATAATAGTTATATGTTTACTCGATTCTGATTAATAATTTTCGAAAAGGTTGCAGTACTTCGTGTTATTCCATTTGCATCAACAGTACAGTTTTTTTCAATGGACCGACTTTTTTTTAATATTGCCTAGTATATATATTTTTTGGTCATTAATTAAATCTAATTATTTATTTGAAGTTTTTTTACCATCGAAATTAGAATGCTTAGTTGAAATTTATAGGGTAGATCTAATTGAATATACAAATTTAAGAGAAATATAGCGACTGTCCTGGTATTTGTCAAATATTTCCTTGTGACTAAAAAAATTCAGTCAGTTTAAAAGGTGAAATTAATTCATTAACCCTATGATGTTGGTCAGTATACACGAACAAGTTGGTGCAACTAATTCATTCATTAAGTCGGTCAGTATACGCGAATAAGTCAGTAGATCTAATTCATCCACCCGATAATGTTGCCCAGAATATGCGAACACGTCGGTAGATGTAATTAATCCATCCTATAATGTCGGTCAGTATATACGAACAAATCGGTAGATCTAATTCAATTACCCTATAAAGTCAGTCAGTATAGGCGAACAAGTCGGTATATCTAATTCATTCACCTCAATGTCGGTCAGTATACGCAAACAAGTCGGTAGATCTTTTTCATTCACCTTTTAATGTCAATCAGTATACGCGAACAAGTCAGTAGATCAAATTCATACACCCTGTAACGTCCGTCAGTATACGCGAACAAGTCAGTAGATCATATTCATTCAACCCATAATATCGGTAAGTATAAGCGAATAAGTAAGTACATCTAATTCACTCATCCTATAATATCAGTCAGTATACACGAACAAGTCGGTAGATCAAATTCACCCACCCAATAATGTCGGTCAGTATATGTGAACAGGTGGGTAGTTCTAATTCACTCATCTTATAATGTCGGTCAGTATTACTGAGCAAGTCGGTTGATCAAATTCACCCACCCTATAATGTTTGTCAATATATGCGAACAAGTCGATAGATCTAATATATTCACCCTATAATATCAGTTGGTTTACGCGAACAAATCGGTAAATCTAATTAATTCACCCTTTAATGTCAGTCAGTATACGCAAACAAGTCGGTAGATCAAATTCATACACCCTATAATGCCGGTCAGTTTACGCGAACAAGCCTGTAGATAATATTCATTCACCCCATTATGTCGTAAGTATACGCGAACGAGTCGGTACATCTAACTCATTCATTCTATAATTCCAGTCAGTATACCAAAACAAGTCGATAGATCAAAGTCGCTCACCCTATAATATCAGTCAGTATATGCAAACAGGTCAGTAGATCTAATTCGTTTACCCTATTATATCAGTCAGTATACGCGAACAGGTCGATAGATCAAATTTACCCACCCTATAATGTCGGTCAGTATACGCGAACAATTCGGTAGATCAAATTCACCAACCCTATAATGTCGGTCAGTATACGCGAACAAGTCGGTAGATCAAATTTACCCACCCTATAATGTCGGTCAGTATACGCGAGCAAGTCGGTAGATCTAATTCATTAACCCATTAAAGTCGGTCAGTATACGCGAACAAGTCGGTATATCAAATTCATTCACCCTATAATGTCGGTCAGGATACGCAAACAAGTCTATGGATATAAATCATTCATTATATAATGTCAGTCAGTATACGCAAACAAGTCGGTAGATCAAATTCATTCACCCTATTATATCGGTCAGTATACGCAAACACGTCGGTAGATGTATATAATTCATCCATCCTATAATGTCAGTCAGTTTATGCAGACAACTCGTTGGACTAATTTATTCAACCTATAATGTCGGTTAGTACACGCGAACAGATAGGCCTAGCTTGATCTGGGATACCCTTAGCTCTGGGCCCATCGGCGGATCCAGGGTTTCTGTGGAGGGGGTTTGAACGTATGCCTACATGTAGGAGTTGGGGTTTGTTTTCCAATTATAACATAAATTTTACTGAATTTCTACATGAAAATCAAAGAAAAGGTTCATCTGAGCCCCCCTCCCCCGAACCCACTTTGGATCCGCCACTGGGGCGCACCCAATTTCGTCTGAATTTTTGTTACACGAACAACTGATATTGATAGTTTTCAAAATAGGTTAAAGTGTTTTAAATGAAATAGATCTAGATCTATCAAAGGTTTGTAACACGTTTTGTACCTACACTTTTAAGTGAACAAAAATGTTTTTGGGACAGAAATCATCATGAGAAATAAAGAGAATGTCCATGCTCTCAAGTAATTCTTTCATTTTCCACGATGTTTTACTTTTTTCCGAGCCATCTCATCAACAAACAATCCTGATTTGGAGAGCATTGCCTAACAACGTAACGCCAGGTAGATAGATAATCAGGTGCGCAATGAACTCTCGGCTTACGAAACTCAACGTTATTTCGCAGAGTTTCAAATCTCTGTTGTTATTATTATGTTTTTGTCAGAAGTGAATCGACCAAAAATCGAAATTAAAACGTAAAAGGACATTTCAGGTCGTTTTTTGATTTAAATATCAATAATTTTGTGAAAATTAACTGTTTGAATAGTTCTGCATGACATACAAAACTCATGCATAAGCAGTTTTAAAACTCGATGACCAGTTTCGAGAAAAAAACTGGATGACCAGTTTCGAAACTGGTCGCCAAGTTTCAAAAATGAGCAAAGTTCCGTATACCTAGTTTCAAAACTGTTCAAGTTCTAAAACAGTTAACAACATATACATGTATGTTTATTATATAGTTTGATAGAGTCCCCATGTAATTGAACACGAGGAAAGTAAGCACAGATTCTTTAACACGTTAATGGTTAAGGGATGGCCTTGAGGAAAGTCAAATTGCATGGAACAGATAAATATCATTGAAAGGAAGTTGCATACCAAATTTTAGCTTTGTATGTCAAATACTTTTGGAGAAAAGGCAAAGGTTAAGTTTTCGGAGTAAAGGGTTAAGTTTTGGTAGAGTAAAGGGTTGACAGATGACCACGAGGAAGGTCAATTTGCATTGAACAGATAAATAGCATTGTAAGGAAGTTACATACCAAATTTGAGCTTTGTATGTCAAATACGTTTTGGAGAAAAAGGCAAAGGTTAAGGTTTTGGACAGACGGACGGACAGACGGACGGACAGACGGACAAACAGACAGACGGACGGACACGGGTAAAACAATATGCCCCCGATATCTTGACACGGGGCATAAAGATTATAGGTGTTCATATTAAAAAATGCAACATGGTATAAACATTTAGAAATAATAGGCATTTTTTATTTGAGAACATGGTCTTTAATAGAGAATGAAAGAATTTTTCGGGGAAAACAGTCAAAAAATAATGATTTTCTGTGACAAAAAGAACAAAAAAATTTGCGATTAGATAAATGTATGGTTTCCTTGGCAACTATCTATCTTTTTATTATTAGATTTTCATTACAAATATTTCTTGTAAGAGGAAGAAATATAGACCAATATTATGTCCATTTATGTACTATTTGACCACTTTTTTCAATTATAAAATCCGTTTCCATGGTAACAAAAAATTGAAATCAAATAAAAATGTAATCCATTGAGATTAAGGATGTTATACGGGCGAAAAGGCCACTTCGTGGCCTTTCGTCCGTCTATAGATTGAAATTTAAACGGAAATAAAAATGTCGGAAACCCTCTGTTTTTTTCAATGTTAAATGAATGGAAAAATCAGAGGGTTTCCGTGAAATTTCGGGCGGGGGGGAAGGGTAACTTCGCATTTTTGGACACGAGTGCCCCTGGCTTTTAACGTCATTTTTACAGCAATTACCTGATAATCCCCTTCTTAAACGCTATAAAAACGACCTGACAGAAGCAGTGGATCAATCAATATCGATATAAACAAAGCTCTTGAATTGTGTGTGAATTAAAGAAATACAACAACAAAGCTATTCATTTTTTAAGTACAGACCTAAGCGAAGTCGACCTCAACTGTTTTCGTTCTTGGTTCAATTGATAATTTATGACAGATCAGCGGCCATCTTGTTTCGTCTGCACTAGTCCGGCTACAATTTTGGCGACAATCACGGACACTATGGATGAAAATTGCACGGAGTAACATACTGCGCGATAATATGAAGTGGTGTGACACCAACGGGACACCAACGGAAGTAGTGTGTTACCAGAAGTCAAACTAGAACAGAAACTTTATATTACCCGTAGAAATATTGGTGCGAACGGCTTCGAGAACTATGTGAACTACGTGTACGTGTAAGTGTCCAAATCTATGGATTTTCAATAGCTCAGTTATATTTCAAAACTATTATATTGGTTTGCAGTGGCAAAGGCGTTTCGTACCAAATAAGTTTCGACCGAATAAGTTGCAGTTTGGACATACCGCGTCTTTTACGGTACCGCGGTATTCGAAAAAGTGTTGGTTTGCAAACGAAGCATCAGCTATCAACTGCGTGCATTAGCAAAACTAAAAGAAAATTTAGTGACTATAGTTTTCGGTGATTATTTTTAACATTATTTTGTCTGCATTAGATTGCTGTAGAAAAAGAAAACATGGAATGTTTTCATGTCTCCATTCATCATTTTATTTTAGGACGCCATTAACTGCGGTACGCAAGAGAACCACCCTAACATTAACAATGATAACCGAAAACCTGTTCCTCGAAGCCATTAAGGGTTTAGAAAAGTCCAAAACGGGTGATATTGTGTCGCTCGGACTCACTCCTGCCAACAATTCAAACAATTATTTCAATGAAAATTACTTACATGTCCTTGTACATTATGACAATAACATGTTATATGCATAGGTCATTTGCCAGACAGAGCAAAACAGAGAAGAAAAATCTATCCATCTATCTTGGCATATACCTCGTACAACAAATTCTTCTTCTCCTTGTATGTGTCTTTTAGCTTACTGTCATTGTCGCTAGCAAGGTAGGCATTGTAAGTAGTCTCAACTTCATCGCGAGCATTTTCTACCCGTGGAGCAAGACATTTTACCTTCTTCCTCTGTTTTGGAGCCTTTTTAGACAATGCTCAGCAGTCGCTGTACTGGCAAGGATGAACTTATCGTAGTCTGCTGTAGATTCGCTGTCCTTCTCTATCAGTGTCTGAAATCGGTTTCTAACTTCAATAGAAAATAAAAAAATGTTTTGACAAATTGATTCATGAAAAAGTTTGGTTTATTGAGGTTAAACTCTGTGTCCAACTGCTATGGTTATATCGTGGTAGATGGAGCATATAGTCATTAATTCCTATCCTTTCTCATACCAGTACTACCACAACACTCTAACCAAGCCTCCAGCTGCTCACCAGCATAGGATAATGATATCAAACCATTGGCGGGAGACAATTTTGTTTGATGAGATATTATTGCCGCCACCGGGTATCAAACACAGAACACTCCCATATTTTTGTTTTTGAAGCTCTTCCAGGCATCACTACTATGTATGCAGCTATTGGGGAATGTCAACTTTTCCAATCTTATTTCTCTTTAGAAAATGTTTGAGATGCAGGTAAATTAAAACATGACAATAATTTCAATGAATGCATTTCAGAATATTATATTTTCACTAAACATATAAAGATTGACAAATATTTTTTATCGTTCCATAATTGGTCGGTGACACAGACAGTAGTGTGTACTGTCGTTGTTTGACGTAACTCTTGAAGACCTCAGAATGTTCACCATCACTACAACAATAATCTGATATTAGTAGTCGTCCTCCAACCTTTAACCATTTCTGTATTGTACAAAAATACACAAAATAATTAATCTTTCACCTCAATGTTTTCCCAAGCCTTTATTTTATTAAGGACTTCAAAACTGTGTCTCATTGGAAAAGGATTAAAAACAATTGAATACTGAACACATGAGTGTATACTTGCACAGGAAGTTGATGATTGAAAAGAAAAGACCTAGTGAGATAGAAATGTAAATCATTTCTGTCATTCGGATAATTTTCACATACCGGACATGGAAAAGATTCTCTCGTCTATCCTAGCTGGTGTGGCTTTTATAGAAATTGATAGAAAATATAAATCAATAGGTTTTCTATTAATTCTCAGGCATGTATCATAGCTTAAGATCAGACTGCACTTATGTGCAGGTAGATCTTAGTTCATGCTGCCTGCCAAGGAAACAATAATCCAAGAACAATATGAGAAAGATAAAATAAGCTATAAAACTTACATAGAATTTTGTAAATAATGCTAGTTTATGAGGTATATGTAGTAAAGTATCTCTATTGTATATAACATTACATGATTCTGGTTGATATTCCCTCTTTGTGGCGTCCGCTACTTCAAACTGTACATTCTGAATAAATAAACAAAGTATAGACAGCTGGGTTATAGTATGACAAAACAAGATGTACATAAAATTTTGTAAATATCTTCCCTAAAAATACAAAGCCTTGTTTCTATGAACTGTCTAAAATCTTTCAATCAGTCACGCTCTAAGTGAATCTCCAAAGAAAGAAAACAATGATCGGCAGCGTTGGCATTTCTAATGATACCAAAGTAGGCTAGCTACGGGATACGCCGATGTAAGCGTTTTCACATTTTCATAACTTGTTTAATATATTTTCTGTTGTGTCGTTTGATTTTAACCAAGATCAAAATCCGCGAAAACTGTTTACGCTTATTTTTATTCACGTAATGCTCTTTTTTTGCCTATCAACGGCTTCGAATAACAGGTTTTCGCTTATCATTGTTTATGTTAGGGTGTTTCTCTTTGGTACCGCAGTAGTTAATGACGTCCTAAAAAATACATGATGAATGGAGACATGAAAACATGTTTTCTTTTTCTACAGCAATCCAATGCCGAAAAAACAATGTTAGAAATAATCACCGAAAACTATAGTGACTAAATTTGATTTTAGTTTTGCTAATGCACGCAGTTTATAGGTGGTTCTTCGTTCGCAAATGAATACTTTCTCGAATACCGCGGTACCGTAAAAGACCCAGTATGTCTAAACTAAAACTTGGTCGGTCGAATTTTATTTGGAACGAAACGTCCTTTGCTACTGGAAACCAATATAATGGTTTTGAAATATAACTGAGATATTGAAAACCCATAGATTTTGACACTTACACATTGTTCACATAGTTCTGGAAGCCGTAAACTTGCAACTTTGCACCGATTTTACCTCTAGAATGTCTGTTCTAGTATGATTTCCGGTAACCTGTAGAACTTCCTGTGTTGGTGTCACACCACTACATATTATCGCGCAGTATGTTATTCCGTGCAATTTTCATCCATGGTAAATGTGGCCAAAGTTGTTGACGCTATTTTTTTACTAGTGCAGACGAAACAAGATGGCCGCTGATCTGTTAAAAATAATCGATTGAGCCAAGAACGACAGCACGTGAACTAGCCTATGTCGACTTCGCTTAGGTCATTAGTTAAAATTTAGCTCTGATGTTGTATTTCTTTTTTCACACACAATTCAAGAGTTTTGTGTATATCGATATTAATTGATCCACTGCTTCTGTCAGGTCGTTTTGATAGCGTTTAGGAAGGGGATTATCAGGTTATTGCTGTAAAAATGACGTTAAAAGCGAGGGGCACACTTGTCCAAAAATGCGAGGTTACCCTGCCACCCCGCCCGAAATTTCATGGAAACCCTCTGATTTTTTCATTCAATTAACATTGAAAACAACAGAGGGTTTCCGACATTTCTATTTCCGTTTAAATTTCAATCTATAGACGGACTCAAGGCTGATTCGCAGCCTTTTTTGCCCGTATTACCCATTTATTCAATAAAGGCATGTTTTCAACATTTTTTGTCTTTTACGTGTCTGGCAATTTACTAGGAATTTGGCTCAGCCAGATCTCGGCCATTGTTTGACAAACATTGAGTGTCAATTATTTTTTGTAATTGTCTGTCTACAATTAATACCTTTCTCTGAGTGGTAAACCAGCTACTGGTCCTGATATAGCCTGGCTCCTAGGCCGTGAGAATGAATATGCCAATATCCATGTATAAATTTACAAAGGTACTTCACTCCTGCTGGAAAAAATCATTTACTCAAATTACTGCCCTTCTCGTTATAATCTCACGGCCTAGTAAACCTTGCATGAGATGTGCTGGAATTTCAGCGACACCTTTGTTTGATTCACAGCTTGACCGCTGGGTTTATTGCTCTGTTGATATAACCTACTGATAAGCACATTCCACTTGAGTGCTAATCGTCCATATCAAATTGCCTAGACCATATGTTACGACCTATCCATTTGTGTGTGTGTGTTTGTAGTATAATCGATTCACTATTAAACGAGAATAATTACAGTTGAGTTGTTTTATCGAAACAGCTGAAATTATTCTCCTTTAATTGTGAATCTATTATACTCTAGAATTATATTATTATTAAATAAAACATATTTTATCGCTTTATTTACAATACGTATTTTGGTAACCAATTTATATCTATAATTGAATAAAGTTTGGGAAACATTAAGACAAGGGAATAAAGTTTTGGAAACATTAAGGCAAATGAAGGTTATGGGTATCAGCACTTCTCCCTTTGTCTTAACATTCTCTGTACTATCTTATACACATGTTCTTTATACATGTTTGCTGACATGTACTCTGTCGTTCGCAGCAGCCTCAAAATATGTCATTTGTATTTTTTCATTTTTAGAAAGGGTTAATAACTTCAAAACAAGAGCCTGATAAAAGGGTGTGATATATAAGATTTTCCTGTTTCTTTGTATGTTGATGACTAAAGAAATGATAAAAACAAGCAGAGATTAAGGCATATCGATGACTCAGTGCAAAACAGTTGTAACTGCCCATAAAAATATAGGCAGTTAAAACTGTTTTGCACTGAGCCATCAATCTCAATCTATTGAGAAGGAAAGAAAATATACAAATTAATCTCCTTTTTGTTACTCTTTATTTGCATTGTCTGCTCAATTAAACACAGATGTTTTGCATTCTATCAAAGTACGATATTATATGTTGTCACCTATCCAACCTTTAGATCTTGTTTTATATTGAGAGATACATGTAGTTCTGAAATATGGAGTTTGTGATAAAGAAAGCTATGAATCAAATTGGTTATGAACATTTAAGACAAAACCAAAAAAAAGTGATTGAAAATTATCTCCAAGGAAGGGATGTATTATTTTTTTCACCAACTGGGAGTGGGAAAAGTTTGACTTTTGAAATTGCTCCATTTGCATTTAAATATCTTGATGGTGACCAGTCTGCACAGGCATCAGTCATTGTAGTATCACCTCTTCGTGCATTAATGCGGTATCAGGTAGAGACTCTTACAAAGAAAAACATCAAAGCCATTTACTTGGGCGAGGAAAATGTATTTAACAGTGAAAGTAAAGAAATTGCAAAGGATTTTTCAACTGGACAATATGATTTAATTTTCACAAGTCCGGAGTCCTTACTTGGGCATTACCGCTCTACAGTGATTGAGATGTCCAAGAACAAGGTATTGAGAGCAGTATTTATTGATGAAGCCCACTGTATCAAAAAGTAGTAAGTATCCATCTTATTCCATTGAAATTTTTCTTTCCCAAACCAGATTTGATTTTGACATATTTTATTGTGAAAGAATACCATGGAAAGCGTTCAAAAAGATAGAAAAAATGTTGGTTTTTTTTCTTGATGTTTTCTCTGCTTTACCCATTCTAAAAGGCCAGGAAACACTGGCCTAAATTCGAAATCTGCTGGAGACAAAAATAAATTTTTATAAAGGTAGGAATTGTGCACAACATGGCCTAGAATATATCTAGAAAAAATGGAGAAATTGCTGGTTATCAACATTTCCTTCTTTTGCCTCAATGTTTTTTAAGCCTTTACTAATAGGGTACTAAAATGTCTCGCTGTTTTGGAAACGGTTAAAAGACCACAAGCACATTTATTTTGTTTTGTCGATCTTTAAAACTATTTTGTTAAAGTGACATTTCACAATTATTTTTACATAAATTTTACTTTTATTTTATCTGAGAGAGCATGTTTTCTTATGAAAATTCTGAAAATTTCAAGCCAAAATATTGAACCGTTTACGAGAAATATATATTTTTGTGCCAAAATTAAACAAATTGTTGTGGACAACAGTTTAAAGGCGTATATTTCGCTTATAAATAACAACTTCAAAAAACTGATAGCATTTCCATTTCTACGCATTACAATAATTAATTTTTGCATCAAGACATACTTCTAAAAATGAAATAAATGTGAGATGTCACTTTAAATACAATAGCTTTGAAATGAATCATTTTCAACCTTTCTCAGACAGGTTTAAGCCTTTCCAAAACAAGACCTGTGTTGATGTCTCATATAGGAAAGACTGGGAAATTGGAGGCAAAAGAAGATAGTACTGATTACCAGCATTTTTCCCCCTTGTCTTATTATTGTCAACAACCATTCAGCTGTCTACAGCAGCTTTTAAATTAGACGAGTCTAAATTTCTGTAATAAGTTTGCTGTTTATGAAAGGTTTGATCACTCTTTTTCATTTCTATGTATGAGAAATTGAATGGTGTAATTTCAATAAGAAGTGACTAGATATTTCAACAAATTTCCATACTTAAATAAAAGCATCATTGTAAGGAAAAGAGATCTATAAGAGAACATTATTCCTTTTATATCAATTTCTATTTCGATATTTCTGCAATTATAATATTTATAATTTTCCCAATAAATATTAAAATTTATTAGGCAAATAGAGAAACATGACTTTTTCTAAGTATGTTAAAAGAACAATAGATCTATAATTCATTGTATATTTTCACAATACCTTCTAAAACTTTGCCAAAAGAGACCTGGTTCTGATGCCTTATTAGAAAGGGCTTGGGAAAACATTGAGGTAAAAGAAGGGATAACTAACCTTTTCTAGAATTTATATAGACAAGTCCAAATGTCACTAATGTTCAATGATAGGATACAGAAAGCAATGACGGAATCGAAAATATACTGACTATTTCCTCCTAAGCATCAATGTTTCACAAAGCTGAATCTTTTGTTAGGAATCCCTTTGCACAAACATAAGTGAGTTGCAGACTACAAAGATGTTTAGGCAAATCAGAAAATATCAGAAAATGTGTCGGCATAAAAATATGTACAAAGGCAAAATGATTTAAAAAAAATGACACCAGTATTTCATTCTTTTCTCTCAATGTTTCCGAGAACCACATTCAAACTTCAAACAATAGATCAACTTTGTGAAATTGAGTTATGATATAAATGATGTATTATATATAAGAAATCTTTGTTATTAATAATATTATTCAAAGTTCAAGTTTGCTAAAAAATAGACCCCGCAATTTCTTTTTTTTTTCAACTTCTGTCGAAGTCGTAAGGAAAATCATTTTACCCCGATTTATCTGGAGTTCCACTAATCCGACTTTTCTCCAGTTTTCATTGAAATGATATTCAACCATTTTTGTTGTTGTTGTTACTCACTTCATATGGCCAATATCTCCTACTTTCCTTCTATATTTTAATGGCTTTATTTGAGTAAAAACATTTTTTAATCATTTTTTCATAGCCATTGGCAATATAACGAGAATCAACTTTATCTTATTTTTCATTTTTTTCCTTCAGATTTTGTTGTTCTTTTTTAGGGAAATGTTTAGATCTATATCGATATTAAATACTTAGTACAATATTCATAGATCTATTTGTCTTCGAGAAAATACAAAGCTACACAACATCGAAAAGAAAGAATAACTTTTGTCAAGTTACAGCTTATGTTTAGATATGAATGACTTTAGTGCAATTTTGACTAGTAATATAATCTTTCCAGTGGCCGAGGAGATGGAAAAGAAGCCCCATTTAGACCCCTCTATGGTCAACTTGGAGAGCTGAGGTCCTTGGTGAATAAGACCAGTAGTGGCATTGACAGCGACAGCAACTGCAGCAACAAGAGCTATCATCATGAAGGAACCGTGTATGGAGCATTGTGTACAGATCATAGTTGATCCTAACAAACACAATGTGAAGTACACAGTAGAGCAGGGTGTACAAGATGCTTGTGACAACTTCAGGTGGCTTGTAGATCTTGTTGCCACAAAGGGAATAGATTGCCCAGAATAATAATATTCTTCAGGCAGATTAAACACATAGCAGAGGTGTTTGAGTACCTGCAGACAAATTTGGGAGGGCAGCAGTATGTTGATGTTCCAGATAACACAACAAATGGATATTGGAACAGATTATTTGCTATGTTCCATTTGACCACAAATGATAAGATAAAAAATGCCGTCTGCGAATCTTTTCTAGATCCAAATGGAGTTGTAAGGGTTGTGTTGTGTTCGACATCATTTAGTATGGGCCTTGATGTAAAGTCTGTACACACAGTGGTGCACTTTGGACCAGCCAACGATGTGGACGACTACCTCCAGGAGTCAGGACGGGCTGGTAGAAACCCTGCAGAAGCATGCAATGCTATAATGATTATATATAGATATTGTCTTAACAGTTCATATATTTCAAAAAGTATGAAGGACTATGTAAAAGCCAAAACATGTCGCCGTATGTTTCTTCTGAAACCATTTTCAAGTGATGCAAGGGCTTTAGATCCAAAACACGCCTGCTGTGATATTTGTGCAGTGGACTGTCACTGTTTGTGTAAGTGCAGTGTTAAATGCACATGTGAACGTGTTTGCCAAAACAACGAATCACTCATTTTACAGGCAATTAGATCATTTTCATTGAATGATGAAAATGAGGCAGAGTTCTCTGAAAATGAAGAATTTCTAAGTGACAGTGAAATGGAAAAATACAAAAGACAAAAAACCCAAATTATGGACAGTTCTGAAGATGAGATCTAGCTGCAGAGGACTCACCAAACATTAATTAGGCTAAATACGTGGAGGGAAAAGGAGATATTGCCCTCGATGCTTTCATACATTTTTGTATATTCATGTATTTCGCAAAGTCTTAATCTATAAACAAAAAGCAACATTTTGGACCGGTCTAAAGTCAAAATTGTTATAAAAAATTCATGTAATTAATTTTTTTGTCTGTCTGCATGAAAAAATGTGTGTAATGAAGAAATTCCTTGTCACAAGCATTTTTTTCTGGTTCAATTGTGTTTTCTAATTCTTTTATCAAGCGACAATTCAAAATGGGTCATCATGTTGGCATATGTTAACCCTTTACTGACAACAGAAATATGGACTGTTCCAATTCGAGAGCTACCACAGCCATAAAAATGGGTAGTTAATGAATATTTGTGTACATTTGTGCACAGAAAATATTAAGGCAAAGGCAGAAAATATTGGTAACCATTTATTTTCTTCTTTTGTATCAATGTTTTCCGAAGCCTTTTCTAATGGGAACTTGTTTGGTAAATATTGGACAAATTTTTCAGTAGATACATATTATTATTTTATTACTACAAATTCTACACAATGATATCATTACAAAATATTTTGTATCATTTATTTATAAAGTGTCCATCATTCATCAAGGCTAAACCATTTCCTATCTTAAACTTCGTTTTTTTTCAAATCCAGTAGAAATAGTCGGGAAACGCTGAGAGAAAAGTGGAAACTGCTGATTATTTCTTATTTCTCCTTTTCTCTCACTCTTTTGGTACTGTAACATTTTCTGTTAAATCCCTTGCTTGGAAACAATGACACAAAACGATCAAATTGGAAATGTATTTTGAAAGAAACTTTGAAATTGAGTTAACAAGAACATTCAGTTTTTAAACATGCAAAAGCTTGAAACATATTTAAAAAATATCTCATAGAATTTGCTCAAAATTCATTTAGTCCTTTTGAATCAAGCCTGTCATATTAACATACCCATTTATTTGTTAATGCCACTTAGAATAGCGCCATAATTTTACTTGTAATGGTATGATAAAAACACAATGGCTGAATTTAAACTTTTTTTTTGAAATTTTAAATGAATCAATTTTAGAACATTATGCCATCGGAAAATATGATCACACAGTAAGTGGGCATGTGCATCCTCACATTCAAACAAGCCAAGCCATAGTGTCGTCAGCATCAAGTACATAGAAAAAAAATGAAGTTTTTAGTCTATATCTTACAAACTATAAGACTCTTTGGCGGATCTAGAGGGGGTCAGTGGGTCCAGAGCCCCCCTCCCCCTCTTTGGAATTTGCCGGACCCACTATGAAAAATATGGCAAAATTAAACTGACTGATTAAAACTAAAGAAAATTCATTTTTTTGCGTTTCAATGAGTTTTGCTTACCATACGTTATTGAATCACTCATAATGTTAGCCATATAAAACATGTTAAGTCGTCATAATGCTTGGACCACCCCACTCCCTGGACCCCCGAAAAAAATCCTGGGTCCATCTTTGGAAGACTATAAGTTGTAAAGGATATAGACATTATAAAATTGATAACTCGTACCAAGATTTTTTATTTCTTTTAAGTTTTTAATATTGACACAGGGTTTTGACATACTTTATATCTCATGCATTCTATTAGATCCCATTGCCTGTCATTATCAATAGTAATGCTTGGCTGAAAACTTTTGGAGGGAATTAAATATCCAGTCTTTGACATTTTCCATATTAAGTTTGATAAATGGATTTGCTGATAGTTCAGGAAATGCAGAATGATTTCTACCAGGCAATGATTTGAAACCTGTTGCTGAAGTAGTTGATTAACAATCAAAAACACATCAGCAGTGAGATCCTTTTCTGTGTGAATACCTGAAGCTTTTCTTGTGTTTGTCTGTTTGTCATAGTTTTTGGCTATCTGATCAGTACACAGGGCACTTCTGCTTACACGAGAAATCGTTTTTTCTGTAAAAATCCCCCTAAAACTATGTGCTTCATCTTTAAACACTCTATTACAGTGTTCTAGGTCAAGGTCGTTGGGATGATTTGAGTTCTTTTTCCCCTATGGTTCACAGTCCTATTCCACTTAAGTCTATGGGCCATGCGCTGAGAGAGTAAGATTTTATGTTGACATATAGTTTCTAGCAAACCGTAAGCATATTTTGGGCAGTTGCTAGCCTTGTAAAGTAAGAATAAATACTCATTGACTGCCATTATGCGGTTACCGTCTCCCATTGCTAACGCATTGTTATGATTCATTCTTAGTAGACATAACGTCAATGATTGCTTAGAGTAATTAAACATCTTATCTTCAGGTATGTCTGAATTTGTAGCCCTATCAGTCGTTAAGGTATCTGAAAAATGAGGATCGATATGTCCATGTACTGTGTGTTCATGTTTTCTAAGTGCCATAGGCTGTTTGTAAACTTTGTCACAATATCGACATGCCAACCGCACACATTGTGGTCCATAATTTGGTAACGGTGACATATCCAAGAAAGTGTACTATGTTACAAATGTTTTTGCTTCACCTAGAACAAAATTTTTCATCTGCTCTGGGTCACCAGTTTCTCCTGTATAAATATTTGCTTGTGGTTCAGCAGTTACTGATGCCATATTAAAATGCTCAAGCGCACCAGCTACTATATACGCGTCTGAAAATTTGTCCATCATCACAGACGAGGCATAATAATTGCCTGTTGGATCTACTGTGACATTTCTCGAGTTTGTGATATTTCTTGCAGCACACATGGTTCCGATATCTCTCGATGATGCCGTTGAGTAAAGTCGAGACCATATAACCTGGAGGAACATAAATAGAGAATAGATGGTTCATGTCTTGGATGGGTCAAGTTTATTTGGCAAGCGGAGGAATTTATCTGGCGAACCGAAGGTGAAGCCTGATAAATTCCGCAGCCGAGCCAAATAAACTTGACCCATCCAAGACATGAAACATCTATTCTATTTATCCTGTTACAACCTTAAAACGATTTAGAATTACGGAAACATATTCATTATAAGCCATTGAAATCAATCAATTATTTTTTTACCAGCGATGTCACCTATTCAAAATGTTTGAATGCGCAAACGTTTGATGAGCGTCAGAAAGTAATCCGCGTGTAAAATATCCTTTCCCATCAACATTTTATAATTTTATCGAGGTAAAAACAAGCAATTCATATTTAAATTTTCAAATATGATAACCATGCAGTGTAAATTCAAATAACAAAGAACTAGAAGGTGACTCGAGTCGACGACTCTGTCTTGACCTGGCCATTTCTTTGTGTGTGGATAGGGATTGGAGGGATCCGTATCGCTTTTAACAAAACAGATTCAACGTTTAAATTAAAACTCGAAAAGGTCAAACTGTAAAAAGAACATGAAGCGCCTACCACAAATCACTCAGTTCAGCTATTCGCCCCAACTTTAATTTCCTCAGTCCTGGATTTCGCTGTAAAATCTAACATGGTTTGCACTTTCTCCGATGTCGTCCATTTTTAGACAGTCTCCAACGAAGCAAGCTTGTGTTGTGCGTGGCAATGAAGACATTATTTCAAAATAACGATAGTCTGACGTGTAAAAACAGGTACTACAGATGTTTTGAAATACAATAACATACCATCGATCTCTCCTTCTCCTGTAAATCCAAACCCTTCCTTGTTTTTCCTGCACTGTCTTGTTGTAAACAAACATCGCTTCGATTCCCAGACAACAACGGATTATTACGTCATCTAAACTTTGATCTACGTCATCGATTTCTAAGATTTAGGTCAAAATTCCAGGGGCGGATTCTGTTAGTGGGGCATTTAATCCAAATATTTAGACAAGGGAATGGAAAAGTTTCATTTGTGCTTTTTATTTCTCGTTTTCTGTAGACCACTTGCCTCGGATTACGAGTAAACCTAAACTTAGAGTTTTTTGTAATTTCGGGGCCAGAATGTTTGTTAAATACGCAGAATTATTTGATTGGGGTGATTTTTGCTATTCAAAAGAGACGACTTTGCGAACAATTTGTGTAAGTTTTGTTATAAAAACGGGGATTTCGAGATCGACGCCAATCGGACAAGATTGAAAGTAGTTTCGGCAGACCACGTGGTCATGTGGCATAATAAAGCATGTCACGTGATAGGGGGTATGATAAAGCTAAGTTTATCTTACCCCCTGTTATTGGGCAGAATATTTAGCTAGTGACAGGATAAAAGGAAATAATACGTTTTGGCCCTTTCAACATCAGATTCTGTCGCCCTTGTTGTACATAATCAAAGGAAGAGTAGCAAATATGAAATGTAGAAATAGCTGTTTCTAACAACTATCCAAAATTTCCATTTTAATGACTTGTTCTTTATCAAATCATGATATGAAAAATTATTTACTTTTGAAAAGATATCAAACGTTCCAGATTTTATCCGATTTTCTGTAGAATAAGTAGAGGTCGCAGGCAATTATCGGTGTCTCATATCTCATATCTTATGATTGAGAAAATAATGTAAGTGGAAAAAAACTTTGATCCTACCTTTAGCAATTCAGCTTGGTTGTGAAATTCTTCCATTTTTGGTATTAAACCCTCTAGCCGTAAAGATGGCGTGGCATCATCCCTGACTGACATCTGAGCTTGTTTATGCCTTTCGAATGTGAGATAACTGCCTCCACTCAGTGTCTTTGTAGGAACTGTTTGGATGTTTCATCATTTCCTGGTACATATTGATGTAGAAATTTACAGATGTCTGCCATATCTTCATTCTTGGATTCATTTTTCTTCAAAACTCCCATATTCACCTGAAGTTGTTTATGACATTTATTTTACAGCATTGAAATGATATTTAGTTATATATTTTTGTTTTGCCTGCTCTGAAATTATCGTAATTGGTTTTGAAATACCTGAAATGGGAACACAGCCAACCAAAATTTTAGAGAAGTCTCAACTGAAAACCATTGAAGACATAAAATGAACCCTTTCCCAAACAACCATATTTTAGACTGTTTCAACTCAAAAGACATTGCAGACGACAATTTTGGTCAGAATAAAAGTGCATTTTATGGAAACCGTGGCACAGAATGCTAGAAAATGAGAAATTGCTGATCATGGGCAAATTTCTTCTTTCCACTCAATGTTTTCCAGAACTATTCCTATCAGGGACGGCGAAACCAGGTCTTGTTTGGGAAATGAATCATGATAATAAACTGAATATTGTGAATGTTTAAACAAAGGACAGTATTGACGAAACAAGAGAAACTGTCATTCAGCATTTTCTGAGTATTTCGCGACCTTTGTAAGGAGCAAATAATTGTCACTTTTTAACCTTTAGGGGTATATCATACTATTGCCGATAAAATCCAATTAAGATTGATGGCCATCCATTTTTATTTCATTATCAACTGGTAGATCTAATAACTCGTACTTTCGACAGAAAGAATATGATTTTTTTTTTTTTTGGGGGGGGGGGGGATAGAAATAGCAATACTGGAAACCGACTTTTGAAAACGAAAGATTTTTCTCTTACCCGCTTTGTACATTTTGTAGTGTCACTGATATATTCATGATGTATGTACTCTGGAAGTGCAGCATCAAATGGTGTAAAGTATGTTAGGTATTCACACCATTTTTTTTGCAACAAGGAAACTGAAGTCATCTATCATTTTTTGTTTTCCTTCTTTCCTGGGATAAGTTGAGCAAGTGGTGCTGTTTTTGCGTCCTGTATTGGTTTTATGTTGTCAAGATGGTTTCCACTCACTCTGTTCTCATAGACACACATTTGATACATGTGCTGGTCTTTATTTTGACTGGTTGAAGTCATTTGTCGTACCTTTGTCACCATATCTACATTATCACCAACAAAGTAAAATCCAGGATGCATTATTGAACGGAAATCATGCAAGGCTTTCTCTAAACTTGCCTTTTCTAGTATAAGATCAGGGAGTTCAACATCACCAACTCCAGTGCACATGTCAATTGTATCTTTAATGTAATCAAGCTGTGTTATCATTTGACTCTCATGTTCAGTATCCTCTTCTACTTGCTGTTTCCACTCATTAAAAGGAATTGTCCAATCTTTTGCAAGTTTGTCAGCTAATGTTATTGTAGTCATATAGCTATGACAATCATTTGTTGACTGCATACGGGTGAAACCTGTTTTTTTTTCATTCCTCCTTTCAGAAACAATATATCATTAACTGTTTGCATTAATTTCATATCTTGATTGTACACATTCAGAAGCTTGCATCCAGCTGCAACCTGTGCTTGTAAAATGGAATCTCCCTTTTTTATTTTGTTTCTTTGTTCAGCAGATGTATTGGTGGATGATGTCACAAGAAATTTATAAAACAATGGTGCTTTCTCTTTCCATTTATTTGCGATTTCTTTGAAAGAAAATGACATTAGGTCATCTATTTTACAGTTTCGAAGCAAACTGTCAGTAGATTTTTCACATAGATATGATATTTCATTTTTCAATTTTTGGAATATGTACTCTTCAACACCCTTTGAAAGCTCCTGGATTGACATGATTTCTTGCACTATTTTATTTCTCTCTCCATGCATCAGGGTCTCAATAAGAGAATCATAAGGAAAGTCTTTATCATCAATGTCGATTTGGCCACCACCCTTTAAAAACAAAAGTTTTTTGTTAGTATGAATGATATCGAATCTGGGTTCTAACAAAGTAGGGCTTATACAATTAGAATCTTATCTCAATGTTTTTTTTTTAAACTCATTACCAGTAAAAATTCTTATTAGAAAAATAGTTTTTGGGTCTGTTGCAAAACAGATGTTTAAAGTAAACCAAAAAGAAATGCGTTTCTAAATTGGGATTTTGTTTATTCTACCAATATTGAAAGCTGCCTTAGACAGACAAAATGGATTAAGTAAATGTGTGCTTCGAGCATAATTATAGTACAAAAAATATGTGGCAAAACGGTAAAAATCGTTTGTTTCAATGTTTTCCAAAGCATGTTCTTATAAAGACTCCAATTCAATTATTATTTGGGAAAGAGTTAAACTGTATCTGACCTTAATTATCACTTTTTAACCCATTACCAGACGGCAAAATTCTATACTGTTCCAAATTCAAAGATGATGCGAACGACAATTTGAGAGAGATGAAATTTTGTATATTTTGGTACAGAAAACATTGTGGAAAATGAAAAAAATGCTCGTCACATCAATTTTTTTCATTTTCCACAATGTTTTCCATTATCTTTTAGGGAGTCAAAATCATGTTTGTTAATCTTTTCCAAATAGATCGACATAATTAAATATTTTTCTTAGCCATTTCAAAAACCTGTCGTGGATTTGACATCCCTGATAGAAAAGGGATGATAAACATGGAGACAAAAGAAGATAACGTTAATTTAATAATGTTTTCACCCGTTGTTAATATTTTATACTATATTGTATGTAAATCTTATCTTCGATGACATCTATTTGTCGTCTGCAGCAGCTTTGAAATTGGAACTTTCCATGTGAAAGGGTTAATAAACCCTTTCCCAAACAGCAAAATTTTAGACACAACCAATGTTAAATAAGTTAAAGATAACAGTTTCAAAAGAATGTAGAATTGTAGAGTTTTGGTCTTTATATTTTTTATACATTTTTTTCATATTATACCATATTTTCTAAACTCTTTTAGGTTGACCTTTCCCAAACGGCAAAATTTTGGTGATCCAATTTCAAAGCTGCTGCAGACGGCTAAATAAAGGTAGCAAAAGGTATAAGTTGTGTATAATATAGCACAGAAAACATTGAGACAAAAGGAGAAACTGCTGGTTATCAGCAGTTTCTTCTTTTGTTTCAATGTTTTCCCAAGCCTTTTCTATTGGGGACGTCAAAACCAGGTCTTGCTTGGGAAAGGGTTAACAAAAATTGTCATTATGTTGGAATTGGTTAAATATAGAGGTTAATATAGATACATACCTCATGTGGACTGTTTTTCAGCTGAGTTGTTTTCACAGAACCTTCCACAAATAAGGCCTTTCTTTTACTCTGACCCTGTGATTCCACTGACATTCGTTTTGACACTTTTTGACCGTGTGATTCCTTCAATTTGACCCTGGTTGACTCATAAGTAGCTTTAAATTTTTCTAAGGACTTGTTAACGGTAACTAATCGCCCCGCACAGTTCTTGCAACAGACATCACTATGATCTTCTTCTGTTATCTTAATATGCAATATTTTTTCTATCAAAACATACACATCTGATTTGTCTGATCCTTGCATAAGTTTTCGTCTGTCTCTCCGATCAAGTTTCCTTTCCCCACAAAGGACACATGTAAATTGTTTTGTAGATGGTGTTAATTGCACTTTAATTTGCACTTTAATTAGGGGTCTTAAAATCCATGCTATTACATTCCATTTTCTTTCAATATTCACAATTTACAACATTTTCAAGATTGAATAAAAAATAATCAAAATGTACTCTATGAATAAAAACAAAACTTTTTTGAAAAAAATCTTCCCAATGTGTTTGTCTATAATAATGAAAGAATCTCCAAACCAGAATGACCACTTCTTTGACCGATGTGTAAATTGAACTTTGATGAAAGATAATTGTAGAGATTGAATAAACCATGGCTAGTTAGACCATCTGCTGATAGGAATCTTGTTATTACAAGAGGCTAGCTACTTGCGGTAATGACCTTAAGATAACCTGTTAACGGTACTAAAATTCTAGGGGCAATGCAAACTTGACCAGTCTGACTGATTCACATTTACAGAGAGTATGGCAGTGTGGTAAATTAGATGTACATTACTTACATTATATATTTTATTAAAAATCAGATCAGTCAGACTGGAGCCAGTCTAGTCCTGATAAATTGGAAAATGCTATTGGAAACAGGTTGGGTGCGTACGTTGCCATACTTTACTGTGAATTCCTTTAAAAAGGAGTTTCTTCACTCACAGTCAACAAAGAGACTTCTATTCTACCGAGAAATGATACAAAATCGCTTTTTCGTGTCAATCCCCAGAATTTTAGAGTTTATAAACAGTCACTCCTGAATCTGTGAATTTTCCGTTTGACCCCATTTAAATTGAATTGTTGAAACGAATGTTAAGTAAAAGATGGTTGCCCATGGAATTTCACTGACTTATTCTAAATTGATTGAAGATTGTTATGTTTAAAATTTTAGCTTTGTATATTTTTTTTGACAAAATCATTGACCAAAATTTTTACACTATTTAAACTTTTTCATCTCATTATAGATAAAGACGTAAACATACAATATTTTGGAAAATGGAATGTTATTATTTTGCTACAACGCATCTTTCTGACTAAAATAGACATGCTTTGTTAGATAAATATCACCTGTGCAATAGAAGTATAGTTTTTGGTAATTAATATTTGTAATCAACTTTTCCTCATGCCTTGTCTATGCATACCAAAACACTTCCCAAGTGTAACGTTTTGTGTTAGAAAGCATGCATCTCTGTCATGTGATATTGAAATTTATTTTGACTTTTTTCGCAAATTGTGCAACATACAACTCAAAACAATGAAATTTTATATTTTTGATTTCTGTGTAGAAACATTGTGGAACATGAAGAAACTTCTTTTCACAAGAAAAAACCTCATTTTCCACAATATTTTCCAAAACCATTATATTGTTAGGCGTCAAAGGCGTCATTTTATTGAAATGGAGGAGTTTCTTGGTCCATGAAAGCTTACTTCTACCATATTTCGATTTTATGATGGTATATACTTATCGTTTAATTATCCTTTTGTCAGAGAACTACACGGACCTTTCACATATCTATTTGAACACAGCCTATATTTGATTTGGACATTTTGGTATCGAATTATGTATTTGTAAGGGGTGCATATTTCGAGTAATGCACAATAATGTAAAATAAAGTCCTGACATGGAAAAAACATCAGCCAAGCTGTCTTGAAGCACGACTGGTCCTCTAATTCACAGAAACACAGGGGCAGATATAGCTTTTTTTCCCATGGGTTGAGCTTTCTTTAATGAGGTCCATTCTGTTACTAGGATCACATCTTCTTTCTCAAAAACACTCTAAATTGCATCAGGTTTCAAAATAAAAATGTGTTTAGACCAAATAATTCTTATGAAGAATAAGCAAAATAAGCCACGTAAGATTTCATTTTTAATTACCACAGGCATAATATTGTTACAATGTTATTGTGCAGTTTTCTGTTTACATTTTCTGACCATTTGTTTAAAGAAACAGTCAATCAAAGTATTTATGAAAAAAATATCCCCATGATGAATTTCACTGGTTAAGTAAAGTATCGCTTCCTTCTTACAATAAAAAGAACAAATGTAAAAGAATATTGTATAAAGAATATGCTATGCTTTTTAACACTTCGAAAGAGATAATGAGAACATCGTTACAAATATCTTAAAGACGGCAACATAATATTAATACTGTTTAGAAAAATATAAGTTGATGAGTAGTCATCTTTGACGCAATCTTGATTTGGGAAGTCGCCATATCGGGCCAAGGTGGATTAGCCTATTTCCTAAACTACAGTACATCATATTATAAGAACCCCAAAGCAATTTTTGTATTCAATTCCCAGTTCAGTCAAAACGTTTCAAACTTGGAAATAAAAATTTGAATGACAATTTCAGAAAATGCACGTTCATGACAAACGTGAAGGGAACAATATTATTATAGAGTCACTTGTTAACAATCAATGAACACGTGTTTCTTTCATTTCGGCGTAACTAATGACGGAGAAATAGATTAACTTCAAACCCCTTACTCTAATTCCAGCTTATGGCGAGCGAATATCTTCTCGTTGTGTGGCTAGATGCAAGTATTCGATTCCTGGAAGATATCAATATCACAGAGTTGTTTCAAAGAATAAAGACTAACGGTGTAATGACTCGTCGAGGTCCATTCCAAATTGCTTTCTTTACTTGGATAGAAACGTTCAGGTATCTAAACGAACCACCATGCTTGTACCGTAACAAACCTGAGTCAGTGACAAGCATCGTTGCTGTATATCAAACACCGTTTATTGTGAAAAATATCATGATTCCATGGGTGTCCTGTGCTCTTTCAATCGGATGTTTGGTACCGCAAACAAATGCTTTAGAATTAAGAAATTGTGATGGTACACAGCATTACTTTCATTGCCACAGGTTTGACCAGTCAGTGATTGGGATTTTGATGAACAGGTTATTTAACAAAGAAATGCACAACCACTATATAATTGACGGAGTATACTTCTCTGTCTGTCGTGGTTGTAAAGAAAAACTTTAAACATTATAATCATACTACAGCGGCGACACCAAAAGGATGTCACATAAAAGAATGAGTGAAATGAATGGAACTTATTCTTGCAACTTGTTGGAAATATTTGATTTCAAAAGAGGGAAATATATTTGTAATAACATAGAAAACATTGATAGAAATGGAGAACATGGTGAATTTCCGCAATATCTTCGTTTCTCTCAATGTTTATGACTTTTTCTCTGATTTGCAAAGGGATGTTGTGATAATGGCTTTAACTTTAGGTTGAACATAATGCATGGGAACTATCAAACCCAAATAAATAGCCATGGGACCTAATAGTATAGTGTCTTTCAAATGATTATGTATGGAAACTTTATGGGAAAACAAGAAATACTTCAAAGAGAGGAAACTCTCCTTTCACTAAAGTTTTTCAAGCTTTAGCCAGATAATTTCATCATAGAAACGTAGCGTAAAAGGATTATGAATTGGTCAATCAAGGAAATTTCTCTCCTTTGTCAACCATATTTCAACCATTCATAACTGCATTCAACAAAGATATTATATAGATCTAGTAAATGTCGATTTTCAAAAAGAAGAAATGAATGTGTTTTAATTTTGGATTTCTCATGGTATTTTCATATCTCATGTGACTTTGACGTAACAAGTGTCAACTGCATAGTGGATAAATGTGATGGTATTACATTTTGACCTCAAGATAGATGCCAATAACACCCACCAGGAATCCAACCTGGAATCTGAAGGATCACGCCATAATAAAGCATCATGCCAGTCGCTCTATTAATTGACCTATAGGAGTTTGTAAAAATCTGAAATCTCAACTTTCTAGAGGTGTCATAGACACTGAAAGATAACTAAAGTCAATGTCAAAGTCCATTAGCTCTTCAAAATACCTTGAGAAATTCAAAGTAACACATACTTTATAATTATAAGAAGAGCACCAGCTTTTCCCTTTGACATAAGCAGCAATTCGACTTAACCAATATTGAAAAAAACAATGCTCAGGTGGATCTAAACTATTGCATTAATGCACATATAATCAAGTTCAAACTTCTTCTCTTTCCACCACATAAATATTGACTAATTGAGATTTAACACCTCATTCAAGAATTTCCAACTTTATTACACAGCTGGTGCACCTAACCATGAGTTCCTGACATTTCTTGCACCAGTACAAAAAATATTCCAATCCCAGCCACCAGTTGCTCATCCCATTTAAACCATTACCAGGCAGCAACGTTTTTGACTGGTCAAAATTCAAAGATGTTGCAGATGACAATTTAGTCATTTAAGTGAATTAAATTTAAATTTGTTTTGTCATTTTGAGTTGAAAACATTGTGGGAAATGAAGATAATTCTTGTTACAAGCAATTTCTTCATTTTCCAACATGTTTTTCAAAGTCTTTAAATTTCGGGGAGTCAAAAGAGTCAATGTGTAGGAAACATATTATCCATAGGGGGAGATTATTGACAACTTCTATCAGAAAGAAGATCAACAGAACTGGACTCAAATCAACTACCACCTAGATCTATAGACTCGGATGTTGCCTGCAAAGCTATCTGGGCATGGTCAAGCAATGAAAGACGTCTTGCCATTTCTCAATCATCGCTGACAGTGAGAGACCTCATCATTCTGTATAATAGACAGACAAACAATGTGATTAACTCTATCTCAAACAAGACCCTTACAGTTGTTTTGAAAACATAGAGAGAAAAGAAAAAAATCTGATAATCATCAATATCTCCTTTGCTCTAAATATTTTCTATGTAGTAACATACACATTTTCTACAATAACCATTAATCATTTACAGAATGCAGCACCTTTCAATTTGGACCACAGGACCAGCCAATTTTTTTTGTTTGAGAAAATATTAACTTTTATTAACCATTGGTATAATACTGAATATAATGCCTAAGCACAACGAACAAAAAAACTTGCATTTGATTTTTAGTATCCCTTTTCAAAGGGGCAAAAATTTGGACTGATCAAATCATAAAGCTGCTGCAGAAATGGCTGTTTATATCAAAAGGTATGTACATCAATCTGTTCTTTTCTATTAATCAAAACTGTGTCTTATTTCGGGAAGAGGTGTATTACAAAGACAGTAAATGTAGGACAAGTCAACTCTTTCAGACAAATGTTTGTTACCAATCAAAGCTGAAGGAATCTTGTTGAAATAGTTAAAATTGTCTAATTCTCAAAGAAATAATATGAAAAAAGGCAAAGCCTCTGACAGGGGTCAACACAGCTAATTAACAATACATGAAGACTGCGTTTTTGAATTAATTATTTGTAAGAAATAATTTAGCGATGTAAGTTCTACAAAAGAAGTGCCAATCCCGGATAGCTCAGTCTGTGACGGCGGAGTCTTTAAATCCATAGGCAGTGAGTTCGAACCCCGGCTCTGCCAGTAATGGGTGTGAATCATCTAAATGAGAGAGAGAAGCTGGAGGCTCGGATTTAATAGTTTGGCTGTACTGTTGAGAAAAATATTACTAATATACGGTTAGGTGATCCAGCTGCGCGATATTACCAAGGCAGTTAAAAGAGGCACATCGTACTCGAATCTAAACACTATCTACAATTACTTTGATGACAACTTTCAAAATAGACAACTCTAGATTTAACCTACGAATTTTGAAGATCCTATCGTTAAAAGCTTAGAAAAACATGGAGGCTAAAGAAATTTCTAATAATTAACACTTTCCCACTTTGTGGCAATATTTTTTTCTATATTGTGTATATATGCATATATACAGGTGTTATCTTTATCAACAATTGCTTTGCAATTTATAGTTGCCCTGAAAATTTTAAGTGTAATTTGCTTTTTAAAAGTGTTTCAAAAACTATTCTAAAACAATTATTTTTGCTTACTTTTTCCACCCAATATTTCCTTCTAAAAGATTTTTTTTTCACAAACACTACCATTTATTTGCAAAAGGGACTCCTATCTAGAACATAATGTTTTTGACACAAATAGAAGTGTGCCACCATTCCATCATGAAGCAAAGTTTCAGATTCATCCATTTCTCGATCGTCAGTGCAATACAGACAAACTCAATCCATTCTATGGCATATTCCTTCACTCACTTAAGGGCCGATCACACAGCCTTCCACAAGTTGATCATGTGTAATTTTGCCAAATTGTTTCATTTTATTTCTACATGCGGTGAAAATTCAGCAAAATTGTCTCAAACGTGCTAGACACGCGAATGACAAGTGGACCAAACACGCGCGTGTGCTCCGCGTGTCCATCACGAGTCCTCTATGTGAGCGCCTGTGGTCAAAAAATGGGGTCACAAGTGATCTGAGAATGCCTATTACACGCGAAGCACACGCTATCACATGTGCTAGGAACGCTGTACATACCCAAGCGGTTCACAAGTGGATGACAAGTGCTACACAAGCAATCACATTAAGAAATTTTGCGTTTGCCCGCGAGTAACCACTAGCCGTCCACTTGTGATCCGTGAGTGTACCACGTGTAATCGCGTTTGGTCTGTGTTTGGACCGCGTTTACACCACTTGTGCGACATGCGATGGCCGTGGCGTCTAATTTTTGTGCTGCTTAAAAATAAAATCAGGCTCCGAGCGCGTGTAAACTTTTTCGAAAGTGTGCGCACTTGTTATTCGAGAGTCCTCCGCGTTTCACTCATGTGTCATTCACTTGTGACCGCGTCTACTTCGTGTTTGACAGTTTTTCCTCAAGATACACTCGTGATCAACTCGCGGAAGGCTGTGTGACCGGCCATTAACAACATATTTTTTCACTATTTTGATTTTTTATTAACATTTACTGAGAATGACTTCCGTGTTTTCAGTATCGATTTATATTCGGGATGGGGAGTTCGCTTTATAACAGACAAGCCAGTCGTTTGACTGTGTCAGAAATCATAGGTTTTCCAGGAAATCACCCATGATTTTGTCTCCACATCATGATGTCATAATTGTCGCCGGTGTGACGTCATAACTTCAAACTTCTAGTTTGGCGGTTTTCTTTTTCATATTTCGTCTTCGGTAAAATTCGGAAAAAAAACAGAACATTCATTTTAAAACTGTAGAAACTTTGATATTTGGTTATTAGAAAGGTGTTTATTTCGACACAAGAGTTGAATTTTACCATTCAATGGACACTTTCAGATAACAAATTTTATGCAATTTTACACTTAACCAATTCACAATCGCAACATCATGGATAGAAGCCCTTGGTCGATTTAGTCAGATTTTCTAGGTACATGTATCCTGTTAAGCGTTTTCATTGGTTCCAGCGATACATCTGTTTGTCATGTGTAAACAATTCATGGCAACAGGCGGGACAGTGTTGCTTTTGAAATTCTTAAACACGCAGATGAATGATTTACCTCAAAATTTCCCTTCAGTGGATAAGCTTTTTTCAATTTTTATTCGACAAACTATTAGACCTATACTTGTGAAAACTAAACCATCAAAATGACCTAGATGGCCCTATATCACGTTACCTTAGAGAAAATCAGGATGATAACTTTTAATATTGTCTCATCTCACATCCACAACTTCTGGATATCTTTCATGGCAGAAAACAATTCAAACATGTCTGGTGGTATGAGAATAATACTACCATGAAAATGAAATACCCAGAACATAGGACCAATTTTCCTTGTATCACAATAATTTGAAGCATTTTGGTAGAGGGTCTTGAGACAAGTCTACACACAAAGTTTCAAAGCTTACGCCAAACGTTTCAGGCGAAGAAGATTGTAAAGGATTTCTTTCTTTGTCTCTTTATGAAATTCAATACCCATAACATAAGGCAAATTTTCCTTGTATCACAACAATTTAAAGTATTTTGGTAGAGGTTCTTTAGACAACTCTATACACAAAGTTTCACAGCTTACGCCAAACGGTTCAGGCGAAGAAGATTGTAAAGGATTTCTTTCTTTGTGTCTTTATGAAATTCAATACCCACAACATAAGGCCAATTTTCCTTGTATCACAATAGTTTAAAGCATTTTGGTAGAGAGTCTTGAGACAATTCTACACACACAGTTTCAAAGCTTACGTCAAACGGTTCAGGCGAAGAAGATTGTAAAAGATTTCATTCTTTGTCTCAATATGAAATTCAATACCCACAACATAGGGTCAATTTTCCTTGTATCACAACTAATTGAAGTTTTTTGGTAGATGGCATTTAGACTATTCTAAACACAACATTACAAAGCTCTAGGCCAAACGGTTCTGGCAAAGAAAATTGTAAAATATTTCTTTCTTTGTCTCTTTATGCAATTCAATACCCACAACACAGGTCCATTTTTTCCTGTATCATAATAATTTAAAGTAGTGTGGTAGAGGGCCTTCAGACAATTCTACACAAAATATTTCGAAGCTCTGGGTGAAATGGTTCAGGAGAAGAAGATTGTACAAGATTTCCTTGTTTGTCTCTATATGAAATTCGATACCAACGACATAGGGCCATTTTTTCTTGTATTACAATAATTTGAAGTATTTGTTAGAGGGCCTTGAGACGAATTTCTACACACAATTTTTTAAAGCTCTAGGCCAAATGATTCAGGAGAAGAAGATTACACATATTTCAACCTTTGCCTCTATATGAAATTCGATACCAACAACATAGGGCCATGGTTCCTTGTATCACAATAATTTGAAGCATTTTGGTAGAGGGCATTGGGACAATTCCACACACAAAAAATTCGACTCTAGACCTTATATTTTGGACAAAGAAGATTTTTAGTAATTATGGACAGACGGACAGACAGATGGACGGTGAACGATCACAACAGCTCACACTCAGCACTTCGTGCTAAGGTGACATAAAAAGTAGCTATTTTACCTAGTATGCAGGGCTACAGATAATTGGGCGTGAAGACATTCTAACTTTGTTGTTTTAATTCCAAACCCTATGTTGTGTGTACTCATTTGAATCGTCTCGACGAGACGATACTAAGGAGTAACCACAACATAAGGTTTGATGAACAATAAAAGAAGTAATGCTGTTGAAAAAAGTCATTATCCCCTCTTATCCGGAGCTTTGAGTATGTACGCGAAAGAGAATGCATGTTAATGATGTCATCAATAGTTGACGAATTAACGCCAAATACGTTTGGAATGTGACGCTTGATTTGTTGCTACTCTATAACAACCAGTAGGGCCACCGCTATGTGATTATTTCAAAATTTGGAATAAATTTGCCAAGGGTGAATACTGAATACAAACGATGGAGGGTTCAACCTTGGCTTACTAATATGTAGAAACCAAAACTCACATAGTAACAAAATAGTTCAGTTCGTTACAACTACAATACTGTTAGCCATAATCAGTTCCATTGACCCCGGTATTAACAAGAGATGTTTTATAACATATATGCCCCCTCAAGGGCGTACATTTGATGTAGGTCAAAGTCCAAGGTCAGGTTAACAAGGCCCAAGGTCATGGTCAAATAAGAAAGGTCCTGGTAGGAGGTGTCTATGTGTGAAATATCAAGGCTGTATACATAAAAGTAAAATGAAATATAGGCCAGGTTAAAGTTTTTAAAAGTAGGCAAAAAGCCAAGGTCAAGGTCATGGTCAAATGTAAAATGTCTTGGTTGGAGGTGTCCATGTATGAAATATCAAGGCTGTAGGTGTAAAAGGACATGATATTATACAATCTCCGAGCAGAGTTGTCGTTCGTTACACTCACCATACATCTCTGCAACGGGCTGGGCGGCTGAATGACAAGAATCTTGTCAAACCGAGGAAAACGTGCATTATTACTGTTTAACTGTTTCATGTGTAACATAATAAAGCAGACAAAGAAATGATGATTCTGGTTACATTTGAAAGGCACTATAACTGATGAAATAACCCATATACAATGGAACTATTTTCTCAAGCCTCCTTACCAATGACAGGAATTTTGTGCTAAAAATAGACAAGGTTTAATGTTTTGTTTTGATAAATCGTCGGTGGTGTTATATAATATCGTATCTACGGCTTGAATCAAGTCGTAGTTGCGAGATTTTATAACAACACTTACGAAATACTAATGTTTGTCCGAAATACGTCACGTTTAGATGGATAAAATCGTTCCCTATTAGAATGAAACTTACAGAAAATTTGAATGAATGACATCAATCTAAAAAAATAAATTATTTTCGTTGGAAAATGATATTAAATTTTAAGCAACGTGAAGTATGACATATTTTGGACTTTGGAAAAGAAAAATTATTTGTTATTGCCGTTTTGATGTGATAGAAAGTGACGTAATCTAGCAGATGATGACGCAATACTCTCTGAGGCAACTACAGAGGTGAATGTAATGAATGAACCGTGTGCAAGAGAGTGGATATTATAATATATGCCTGGTTTTAGTTTTTTTTAAAGTAGGTCAAACTCCAAGGTCAAGGTTGCAATATTCAAGGTCATGGTCAAATGTGAAAGGTCTTGGTAGGAGGTGTCTATGTGTGAAATATCAAGGCTGTAGGTGTAATAAGATATAAGATAAAGGCTAGGTTAAAGATTTCTAAAAGTATGTAAAAATCAAAGGTCAAGGTCACATAGCTCAAGGTCATGATCAAAGGTGAAACGTCTTGGTAGTAGGTGTCCATGTGAATAAAATATCGAGACTGTATAGGTAACAGGACACGAGATATATGCCTAGTTTAAGTATTTTAAAAATAGGTCAAACTCCAAGGTCAAGGTCCAAGGTCATGGTCAAAATGGAAATGTCTTGGTTGGAAGTGACCTCGTGTGAAAAATCAAGGCTGTATGTGTAAAATGACATGAAATATATGCCAGGTTAATGTATTATAGAAGTAGGTCAAACACCAAGGTCAAGGTCACAAGGTCCAAGGTCATGGTCAAATGTGAAAGGTCTTGCTTGTAGGTGTCCATGTGTTAAATATCAAGCCTGTATGTGTAAAATGACATGAAATATAGGCCAGGTTAATGTTTCTCAGAAGTAGGTCAAAGTCCAAGGTCAGGGACACAAGGTCCAAGGTCATAGTCATATGTGATAGGTCTTGGTTGGTGGTTTCGATGTGTCAAATATCAAGGCTGTATGTGTAATAGGTCATGAGATATATGCCAGGTTTATTTTTTTTTAAAGTAGGTCAAACTCCAAGGCCAAGGTCACAATGTCCAAGGTCATGGTCAAATGTGAACGATGTTGATAGGAAGTATCTATTGTGAGATACCAAGCCTGTATGTGTAAAAAGACATGAGATATAGGCAATTTTAAGAATTAAGTGTAAATTCAACAAAGAGCAATAACTCCAAGAATTTCATCGGCAAGGTTATGGTTCCTGTGCACTGCACCTATCCATGATGAAATCTATCCACCTGTAAAGTTTCATGATTCTATCTTACATACTTTTTGAGTTGTGCCCCGGACAAGAATCAAGTTATAAACTCATCAAAGGGCAATAACTCAAAAAGTTTGATCGGCAGAGTTACATTTCTTGTGCACTGCACCTCTCCGCAATGAGATCTGTCCACCTGTAAAGTTTCATGATTCTACCTTACATACTTTTTGAGTTATGCTCCGGACAAGAATCAAGTTATAAAATCAACAAAGGGCAATAACTCAAAAAGTTTGATCGGCAGAGTTACAGTTCTTGCGCACTGCACCTCTCCATAATGAGATCTATCCACCTGTAAAGTTTCATGATTCTACCTTTAATACTTTTCGAGTTATGCTCCGGACAAGATTTGGTCTACGGACAGACCGACCGACAGACCGACCGACCTACCGACTGACCGACACTTGCAAAACAATATACCCCCTTTTTCTTCGAAAGGGGGCATACTAACATTCTGTCCAAGTTTTGTCTACCCGGCCGCGGCTAATACCCTTTCTGACAAAATTGTCACCCACCAATGGGTTTGAAATCGTTAACCTAAGTGGGCGGCAGCTGGAGGCTCGGTAAGGGTGTTGTGGTAGTACTGGTTTGAGAAGCAACAGGAATCCGTGGGCAGGTGCTCCAGCCGCCCCGATATGACCCTGGTAGTTGAAAACGGCGTAAAACTCCAATAAACTCAAACCCAAGTTTTGTCTTGATTAGTCAATATTTGTAGTTGCTTGAGTGAAATCAAGGTCAAAATTCGTTTCTTTGATATTCAAGGGTAGATAACCCATGCCCTTTTGCTTCAATCAAAATTATTTGAATAAATCTGAGACTAAGAGAGGGTTACCCAAGGATCATTCCTGGGAAGATTTTCAAAGAAAACTACTGACGCACATACGGACGCACTTCAAAGACGGACATAGAACGAACACACCGTCATGACAGTAGCCTGTGGGCCTGACAGCCAGAGGAGCTAATGACTTGATTCATTTCAACCCCTTTTTTACAAAATGTTTGTTTTAAGTTACTTAGAAAGTGTTTGATGAATTTAGGGATAATGAAAATGGTCAGCATTTTTCCACTTCCAGTCTTCCATCGGATGATCCAATACTTTTGATTAGTACAATTGATTAGATAATTCAAAATTCAAATTATTGTTTTGCCTGCAATTTCTTTAAGCTAGGGACCGAACATGGTTTTGACAGTCCTTAAATGGAAAGAGTTGTAAATTTAGGGGTGTTGTTTTAGCATGCACAATGCTTTATTTGGAGTTTAAGCAAAAGTTTAGACATTAATGTATATATTTGAAGAAGTTTGTTTCAAGTTGAGGTCGTCCGCCAATATAACAACTAAACCAAGAAACATTGGCTGTTACTTGAAGTTGCAATAGTGACCAGCTCCGCCACGAGGAGGCCACCTCAGAGAGCCAAATTTTGAATTTTGAAAACAGCCCAAATGGTCCAAAAATGTGACCGTTGAAATAAGATAAAATCATTTTGAACTAAAGCTGATTTTACATTCTCTTCATTGCTTCAAGATTTTGTACTTATACAAACTATAACGAAAGCTGTCTCAGGACAGCAAAGTGTGACTATCAAGTGCTAGATAGTGAAAGATTCTAAGTAATGTCTGAAAGGGTAAAAAAATAACAAGTCCATGTAATCAAATTTCCGAGTAACAAATCTTTGCCTAGAGGCTGATATTATGGCCAGAAAAGCATGTGCAAAGTTTGAAAGCAATACAATGGGTAAGTGCTAAATGGTTGTAACTGCCTATAAACATATAGACAGTTAGATCTAGTACCATTTCGTGCTGAGCTATCGATATAGCTGAATGAAAAAAGTGATCTAGTATACCGGTCCCTATTTACAAGGAAGTGTTTTTGGGGGCTGCCGCCCCCACACTCCGGCTTACCCTTTATTTTGAAATTATTTATGGGGGCTTAGATCTATTTTGTCACTTTACTGGCAACCATTTAGTTTGGGGACCGACTAACTAGAAACTTCCCCTAGAAAACTAGAAAACATTCTAGATATAGATGCATGTTTTCTTTTTCTCTAGCAATCCAATGAAGAAAATGTTATGGAGCCGAATAAATTATAAGACTAATCACCGAAGATTGGAGTAAATGATCTTGCTTTTAGTTTGGCGCACCTTTGGTATACCGGGTGCAAAAATGTAGTGCTTTGTTTTGGGCTAATTTATGATGGAGGACTGCTATCCCCCACACCCCCTGCTCTTTTTCTTAACACTTTTTAGATTCTTTTCACATGAATTTTGATTTTTATCCCAAATCCTAACCCAAACCATATAAAATTTGATCGGACAGAATTTGCGCCCGGTAAACCAGAGACTACCCTTTAGTTTTGCTGATACACGCAGTTGGTAGGTGATAATTCATCCGCAAAATAGAATAATTGGAACACATCTAGTACACCAGTCCCTTTTGAATAGAAAGTCGTTTGGGGGCTGCCGCCCCGACACCCCTGCTTTATTTTATTTTGAAATTATTTATGGGGGTTGCTGCCCCCACACCCATGCTTATTTTCCTTTTTATTGATGAAATTTACTTTACTAGAACGGCGACACCTAAAGGATGTCACATGAAAGAATGAGTGAAATGAATAGAACTTATTCTTGCAACTTGTTGGAAATATTTGATTTCAAAAGTGGAAAATATATTTGTAATAATATAGAAAACATTGATAGAAATGGAGAACATAGTGAATTTCCGTATTATCTTCTTTTCTCTCAATTTTATGACCTTTTCTCTGATTTGCAAAGGTATGTTGTGATAATGGCTTTAATTTTAGGTTGAAAATAGTGCATGGGAACTATCAAACCTTAATAAATAGTCATGAGACCTAATAGTATAGTGTCTTTCAAATGATTATGTATGGAAACTTTATGGGAAAACAAGAAATACTTCAAAGAGAGGAGACTCTCCTTTCACAAAAGTTTTTTTATGCTTTAGACAGAAAATTTCATCATAGAAATGTAGCATAAAAAGATGATAAATTGCTTAATGAAGGCAATTTCTCTCCTTTGTCAACCATATGTCGATTTTCAATAAAGAAACGAATGTGTTTTAATGTCGGATATCTCATGGTATTTTCATATCTCATGTGACTTTGACGTTACAAGTGTCAACTGCATAGTAGATAAATGTGATGGTATTACATTTTGACCTCAAGATAGCTGCCAATAACACCCACCAGGAATCCAACCTGGAATCTGCAGGATCATGCCATAATAGAGCAGCATGCCAGTCGCTCTATCAATGAGCTATAGGAGTTTGTAAAAATCTGAAATCTCAACTTTCTAGAGGTTTCATAGACACAAAAAGATAACTAAATTCAATACTTTATATGTCAAAGTCCATTGGCTCTTCAAAATACCTTGAGAAATTCAAAGTAACACATACTTTATAATTATAAGAATAGCACCAGCTTTTCTCTTTGACATAGCAGCAATTCGACTTAATCAATGTTGAAAAAAACAAGGGTCAGGTGGATTTAAACTATTGCATTAATGTACAAACAAGTTCAAACTTCTTCTCTTTCCACCACATAAATATTGACTGATTGGGATTTAACACCTCTTTTTTAGAATTTCCAACTTTATTACAGCAGCTGGTGCACCTAACCATGAGTTCCTGACATTTCTTACACCAATACAAAAACATCCAATCACAGCCACCAGTTTCTCATCCCATTTAAACCATTACCAGACAGCAACATTTTTGACTGGTCAAAATTCAAAGATATTACAGATGAATTTGTTTGGTCTTTTTGAGTTGAAAACATTGTGGAAAATGAAGATAATGCTTGTTACAAGCAATTTCTTCATTTTTCACCATGTTTTTCAAAGTCTTTATGTTTTTGGGAGTCAAAAGAGTCAATGTGTAGGAAACACATTTTCCATAGGGAGAGATGATTGACAACTTCTATCAGAAAGAAGATCAACAGAATTGGATTCAAATCAACTACCACCTAGATTTATAGACTCTGATGTTGCCTGCAAAGCTATCTGGGCATTGTCAACCAATGAAAGGTGTCTTGTCATTTCTCAATCATCACTGACAGTGAGAGACCTCATCATTCTGTATAATAGACAGACAAACAATGTGATTAACTCTATCTCAAACAAAACCCTTACAGTTTTTTTTTTGAAAACATAGAGAGAAAAGAAGAATTCTGATAATCAGCAATTTCTCCTTTGCTCTAAATATTTTCTATGTAGTAACATACACATTTTCTACAATAAGCATTAATTATGTACAGATTGCAGCTTCTTTCAATTTGGACCACAGTACCAGCCAAATTTATTTTTGTTTGAGAAAATATTAACTTTTATTAACCATTGATATAACACTGAATATAATGCCTTAGCACCATGAACAAAAAACTTGCATTTGATTTTTAGTATCCCTTTTCAAAGGGGCAAAAATTTGGACTGTTCAAATCAGAAAGCTGCTGCAGAAATGGCTGTTTATATCAAAAGTTATGTACAGCAATCTGTTCTTTTCTATTAATCTTTTTTTCCAACCTACCGGTATTTCTACAAGGGGCATCAAAACTATGTCTTATTTAGGGAAGAGGTGTATTATAAAGACAGAAAATGTAGAACAAGTCAACTCTTTCAGACAATGTTTGTTACCAATCAAAGCTGAAGGAATCTTGTTGAAATAGTTAAAATTGTCAAAGAAATAGTAAACAGCAAGTTAACTCTGTCCCAAACAAGATCTAGTTTTGATGTCTACAACCAACATTTTCTTTTTCCCCTCAACATTTTCTGTGCTACAGAACAAACCATACCTTTAAAATAAACCATTTTGTCATCTACAGCACCTTTCAATTTGGACCACCCTAGGAATTCCCAGTGCATGTACAGCTATATAGAGTACAGTACATGTATATATCAGTGGCGTAGGAAGGTTTGTAATATCGGGGGGGGGGGGGGGCAAACGTTCTAGTAAATGGAAAAATAGTTGTTTTATGGGGGGGCATAGGGGGGGGCAGACCCCTTTTTCAAATATATTGGGGGGCACGGCTCCCCCTGCCCCCCCTCTTCCTACGCCTATGTATATGGTCAATACATTTTGATTAACCCTTTCCTAAACAAGGCCTGGTTTTGGCATCAGAAAGGCAAGGGAAAATATACAGACACATGAAGAGAATGCTGATAACATAGATTTTCTCTTTTTTCCTCAGTGTTTTCTGTTCCGTACTGCACAAAGATCCCGTCTTTATCAACACTCATTTTGTTATATGCAACAGCTTTATAAATTTGAGTACTCTAAATTTCTGCAGTTTTGGAAAGATTTAAATATCAAAATGCTCCTATTTTGTTAACCTGTATTGAAGAACCAGTTTAGGAATCCATCTTCATGGGGCAACTTGTTTTTAACCCTGGAACACTCCATATTTACTGAGCTAATTGCTGCAGTGCATGCCAATCTGCTTTTATCCTATTCTCCTCTTCAGTAGCTTCTATTCAGCAGCACTGATACCATTCTAAAACACACACAATCATGTTGACATATTCCTACAAGAAATGAAAAGCTGGTTATCACAAAGTACATCTGAGGCTTTCAACTAATTATATAGTCAATGTATACAAGGTTGTTAAATAACTAGTTAACAGTTGCATAGGCCTACATGTAAAATGTGCAAACATTTGAGTAAAAAGCAGCATGTTTTTTGTCTAGAATCAATAGCCCATAGGTTGTCAATAGACACCAACTGTACAGTGTTAGCTATCAGGACTCGCACCCGGTACCAGACAAATTGTCTAAATGGATAATTGTTCAGTTCCAAATGAGAAGTCAAGTGCTGCCTATTGCATTTTATTCATGCTGAAATGTGACAGTCCATATTCTCTACCAGCAGATGTAAGAAAGGTTTATCTCTGCAGATTAGGCAGTGATTCAAATTCCATGCACTATTATTTTAGTCCATGAATGTCCATTCTAATCCAGGAGATGTAAGAACAACGTTTCTCGACATTTTCATAGTTATTTGGCTTTCCGTCACTCTTTAACCCATTACCACAGAGTGGCTTTTTTTGACCCCCTACAAAACAATGGTCATGAAAAACATTGCGGAAAATGAAGAAATTGGTTGTGTCAAGCAATTTTTTTCATTTTCCACAATGTTTTCTTTCCAAAAAGACCAAAAAACTGGAGATTCCATTCAATGGAAATTGTCTTCTGCAGGATCTTCAAATTACCGGTAAACTGCCCAACATTCTGTTGTTTGGTAATGGGTTAATTTGTTCCCAATCAAGACCAGGTTGGATGTGTCTAATAGAAAACATTACGGAAAAAGGAGAAGTAACTTGTTACAAGCAATTTCTCCTTTAATCTCAATATTTTCTGACCTACATTGTATGTTCCCACAACTACAGTGACAATAAGAGCACTTTAGACACATCACACGGGCCTAACCAAAGATCATTTACTCCTTTTACCATGAAGCTACAGCTAACCAGTAATCATGCTTTTGGTAGCTTCCAAATACAGATCTTTATGGCCCGGACAGGACCCACAAGAACATCTTAGCTACAAAACAAATGTGTTACAGTGTTCTGCAAGTCTGTGTCTGTCTGTAAACGGCACAAGATCCTTGTGAAAAAAATGGAATAATGCCTTTTTACTGTTATCTTTTCCAAATACAAAATTCTTTTACTGCCTCGCTAACAATGATTAACAAGAGGCCCAGGAGGGCCTGAATCGCTCCACTGGCTAAAATGGAAGAATTATCCCATGATTTCTTGTAAGCCTTACACAGCCAAATCTTATAATTTGTAAATAAATTTTGAAGAGAGACTCAAAGAAAATTCTTGCAAAGTCTGGTTCAAATTGGCCTAAAAGGTGATTTTTAAAGAATTTTCTTATGATTTCTCTAAGTCTGATAAGCCCCTTTCTCCCTGCCACGGCCACACTTTTTGACAAATATAAAAATTTGTGAACAAATCTTAAAAAGAATGACTAAAGGCACATTCCTGCAAAATTTGGTTCAAAAAGGCACACTGGTAAATTTTTAAAGAATTTTCTTATGATTTCTTTAAGTCCGATAAGCCCCTTCCTCCCTGGCTTCCACACCCACTTTTTTTGACAAATGTAAAAATTTGTGAATAAATTTTGAAAAGAGAGACTCAAAGAACATTCCTGCAAAGTCTGATTCAAATTGGCCCTATGGTTGATTTTTAAAGAATTTTCTTATGATTTCTCTAAGTCTAATAAGCCCCTTTCTCCCTGCCACGGCCACATTTTTTTTACAAATGTAAAAATTTGTGAACAAATTTTGAAAAGATTGACTCAAGGCACATTCCTGCCAGGTTTGGTTCAAATTGGCCCAATGGTTGATTTTTAAAGAATTTTCTTATGATTTCTTTAAGTCCGATAAGCCCGTTTCTCCCTGCCACGGCCACGTTTTTTGACAAATGTAATAATTTGTGAACAAATTTTGAAAAGAATGACTCAAGACACATTCCTGCCAGGTTTGGTTCAAATTGGCCCAATGGTTGATTTTTAAAGAATTTTCTTCTGATTTCTGTAAGTCTGATAAGCCCCGCCCTGCCACACCCACATTTTTTGACGAATCGAAAATTCGCGAACAAGTTTTGAAAAGGGTCACTCAAGGAACATCCCTGCCAAGTTTGGTCAAGATTGGCCCACTGGTATAAGAGGAGAAGATGTTTAAAGAAAAAGTTAACGGACGCACGGACGGGCGGACGGACGGACGCACGGACGCACAACGGACACAACGCCATGACAATAGCTCGCTGGCCTTCGGCCAGTGGAGCTACAAATTGTCCCAAAGGTAAGTAATTACATGTTAGAAGGAAAATAATATATGCTTCGCCATGGTTAATCATAGGATTTACCACGGATGCACGTTCAGATGTGTTAAATAAAGCACTCAGGCATATGGCCTAGGTAAATCCTATGATTAATCATGGCAAACCATATATTATTTCCAAAGTAATTTTCAGATTTTTAGTTAAGTTAATAATTCAGAGATGTTCCTACATACATCTATGTCCATGGATTCTGGTCCCCCTCCATGTTCATGCAACAATTTACACGAAGGATGAAGTATTATCTGCTCAAATGACAGGGGTATCATTGGATTCAACCAACTCATTGTCGCCAGATTTTGGACATAAAAGTACAATGTAGTTATAATAAAATGTAATAGGAATATAGGGGGAGAACTCTTCATTATCATAGTTATTGAAGACTTTCTGAATTGGTTAAATTGTGTCATGTGATTCCCCACATGTCAAATCGAGGGCTTGTTTGAGACAGAGTAAAAAGCTTCTTATGTTACATATGTAGAATCTAACACACTATTCCTTATTTTTCATTACCAGTCTTATCCTATAAGATTGAAGGGGAAAGAGAAATGCTAGTTTTCAAAACTTTCATCATTTACCTGAATATATTTTAACATATTGAATTAAGGTAGAGCACTCATGTAATGAAATTCATGTGACAACGGATTTTTTGTGAGTCATTGCAATCATTAGTTACAAATCTGATCTATGTCCACACAATTATGAGTTAGAAAAAAAGACATTTACCACCACCAAAAGTTTACAATGTCACCAAAAAGTAATCACAATGTTACATGGATCTTGTGAGGGTTGGACTACCTTAATAAATGCTTCAGTTTCAAAAACTATCATTACATCAACCAATTACAAAATAGTAAAATTTTCGACTGGTGAGTGGTCGAAATTAAAAGGTATTGCAGAAGACACTGTAAGCCAATTTTAAACTTTTGGGTCTTATTTTGTAGAAAATTTGTTCATTTCATATAATATTTTCAAATGCCTTTATATTGTGGGGCATCAAAAACGTCCTTGAGTGAGAAAGGGTTAAAAGTTAAAATCAATAAAAACTGGTAAACAATTGATATCAAACGGCAATGAACATAATAGCTCTCAATCTTACTCTTGCCGAGACTCATACTCGGAACTCACAATTTCCCTGGCATTTTAACATTTAAACTGAAAATGTTCTCCTTGAGCTTTGATACTGTGTATGATATCCAGTTATCAGTGTTCATTTTCATTTACAAGTGTTGCCTTGGTTGTAAGAATAATACATAATGCATATCCACAGGTCATTGCAAAACCCTTTTAAGATTTGATCTATTGGGGGTATACCCCGTTTTCAACTACTAATGTCATATCCCGGCAGCTGGAGCACCTAACCATGGATTCCTGGCATTTCTCATACCAGTACTACCACAACACCCTTAACGAGCGTCCAGCAGCTCCCCCACATAGGTGCACCATATCAAACCATTGACAAGTGACTTTTTTGTCAGCAAGGGTATTTGCCGCGGCCAGGTATTGAACCCGGGACCTCTCGAATGAAAGGCAGATGCGCTACCAACTGCACCATGGCACCGTTTTAAGAACATACATGACTTTGTATATGTAATTAATTGTTGTTTAATGTGTATAGTGTTTACATTACTTTCCTACAATAGCAAAGAATTTTGTATTAAAATATACTGGCTTTACCATTATGTTTGGCTAAACTGCCAGTGTTTTTATAAAAGCCCTTAACCCTTTCCCAAATGACACAATTTTGGGGTTGCACAATTTTAAAGTTGCTACAGACAACAAAATTTAGATTAGTAAAGATTGGAATAGTGGGGAATATAGCACACATTATATTGAGACAAAAGTTAAAATTGCTGGTTCCTTCTTTTGTCTCAAAGTTTTCCCAAGCCTTTCCTAATAGGGACGTCACGTCAAAACCAGGTCTTGTTTGAGAAAGGTTTAACTACCGCTTGAATCAAGCCGTACTTACAAGTTTTTATAACACACCAATGAAAATCAAAGTACTATTTGTTTTTCCGAAATTACGTCACCCTTAGGTGGATAAAATCGCTCCCTATGATAGACAGATTCCTACAGCTTCTAACTGCGAATATATTATGTCTCTCTCTCTCTCTCTCTCTGCCGAAAACCAGCATTTTATTCATTTGCCTCAATATTTTCTTGACGATATTAAGGTTTACAGACCCTAAAAATCACCACTTCCTGCTAGCCTTACCAAATGCAACAAATTACACACACTTGTAAATTTACTTCGAATAAGTTGATTCATCGTGCCGGATTTTAAGATTATGCATCAAGAAGAAAATAATTTACAAATATTATTTAACTCTATAGTCATATGCAAGGGAGGTAATTTTTCAACATTTTTGTCAAAAGTTTCCATAAGATGATACTTCATGTTGCTTATAATTTAATATCATTTTCCAACGATAATAATTTGACTTTATTTATATTGATGTCATTTATTCAAATTTTCTGTATGTTTCATTCTGATAGGGAACAATTTTATCCAGCTAACCGTGGCGTATTTCTGACAAACAATTGTATTTCGTAAGGGTTGTTATAAAATCTCGCAACTTCGACTTGATTCAAGCCGTAGATACAATATTATATAACAACACCGACGATTTATCAAAACAAAACAATAAACCTAGTCTATTTTTAGCACAAAATTCCTGCCATTGGTAAAGAGGCTTGAGAAAATAGTTCCATTGTATATGGGTTAATTCATCAGTTATAGTGCCTTTCAAAAGTAACCGGAATCATCATTTCTTTGTCTACTTTATGAAACAGTTAAACAGTAATAATACACGTTTTCCTCGGTTTGACAAGATTCTTGTCATTCAGCCGCCCAGCCCGTTGCAGAGATGTAACGAACGACAACTCTGCTCGGAGATTGGGTCTGCAGCAGCTTTTGAATATGACCATCCTAAAATTTTGCTGTTTCTGTTTGGGATAGGATTTACGCATGTGTAACTGTTACGTCTTATGTCGGGGTGGCGCCCCGAAAACCCTCACTTTTTACAAAGTGTTTGTATCTTGTCGTAAACTGTCATTGTCAAATGGACAATTCTAAACGAGTCTAAAGGATTCTTGGCTCTTCTTTGTTTACCAGGTTGTCCACAGTTTGAGCAAAGCAAAATTCCCTGACTTTTCCCTGACTAAAATCAAATTTCCCTGACTTATGTTTACCGTATTCTGCACGTTAATTTATGAAAAAGTTGGCCTCCTCCTCCGCACTAGTCCCTTCAATTTCTTCTCAAAGAACAATTTGGAAAAATGAATACTACTTATCACATTATTATTTATGTTATTTTTATAGTCAGTATTATCATGATAGCCAATCATGAAGAAACTGCCTTAGCCTTTATTCTTTTTATCTTTTTAACGTTCATACACCAATTATTTCAAAATTCCCTGACTGTTCCCTGACTTTTGCTTAAACTGTAAAATTCCCTGACCAATCCAAAATTCCCTGACCTTGAAAAAATATTTTTTTCCCTGACTTTTTCCCTGACCGTGGACACCCTGTTTACATGCAAAAATGAATTTATTAGATTAAATTGGCCCTAAGACCAGAAAAAATGTTGTTTGGGAAAGGACCAATGCCTTTGTTAAGTCTTCTGTCGGGGGCTGCGCCCCCGAACCCCTGCTGTTCACAAAGTGTTTATATCTTGTTTTATACTGACACTATGATCTATCACATGGATGATTCTAAATGAGTCAAAGGATTGTTGGCTATCAAAATGGCCCCAAGTCCACAATTTTTTCACACTGACAGTATACAGGACATGCATCAGTGGCGCATCCAGAGGGGTTCGTGGATTCAAACGAATCCCCCTCTGTAGCCTAGTAAAATCATTTTCATGCAGAAATTCCGTAAAAAATGTGTAGTAATTTCTTACACTGGCGGATCCAGACAGTGGGTTCAAAAGAAACCTGAGCATGATACGCTTACATCCCATAATGTTTATTATCATTAATAATGTCATTTTCAGCTTTGTTCTACTTACATCAAGTGGCTGCTTTTTTCGGGGGGGGGGGGGTGTTGGCAAGAATTTATTTCCATTATCTTTTTGAAGACACATAAAAATTGTAACTATCTGTACGGGACACAAAAAAGTAACGAAATAAAACATGACTTACCTTGCTAACTTATGTTCGTTTAGATTTGCAATCAGTGTCTAGTGAATCTCACCATTCAGCAAAATTCATCAAATTTTGGCATCATGGCATTGGGGTCGAAAACTCATGACATTTCACAAATAATCACTTATTCTATCACTGCAGTTAATCAATGCAACTCACAATAAATTTAATGCCAACCAAAATATCAAACCATCTCCACACAATTCTTTCTTACTTGAAAATTTCTTTTTCCAGCGAAAAAATAACACTTCTGTCTGACTCACCTTGAACGAACTTTAGGGCGAACTTGATTGGGCTACTCCGTTGACACAGAATACTTTTTAGAACGGAAAAGACGCCAGATTTGGACTAAAGTACGCAATGGAGCTGTAGGCGACGCAACGGACGCAATGGAGCTGGCGGCGACGAAATGGAGATTAATATTGACTATAACTGAATAATCTTGATATTTATTCGCATAAAACTTTAATAATCGTCTTAATTTATATCTTATTGGGACAAGAGAATCGTTTTGTAAAAAATACTTTGAAGAAAAATGCTTATTTCGATTTAAATAGGATAATCACAGGCAAAATGGAGCTAAGGGCGACGAAATGGAGATTTATTTTAGCTGTAACTTGATAATTTTCCTACAAATTCACACTAAACTTTTGTTTTATTCATTTTTAACATTATTTATAGACAATACGATCAGTTCGTGCAAAAGAAACAAAGAAGAAAAGGTAGATTTTTCGCCACAGGCCCGACGAAATGGAGCTGGTGGCGACGCAATGGAGATTTAGATTGACTATAACTTAATAAACTTGACATGTATTCTCATAAAATTGCAATATTTATTTGTCTTAATTGATATTTCATCAAGATAATTTAATCGTCTTGTGAAATTTGTTTCAGAAGAAACATGTTAATTCCGATATTTTATTTTGATAATCATAGGCAAAATGGAGCTAAGGGCGACGAAATGGAGATTTATATTTGCTTAGAACTTGATAATGTTCATATCCTTTCTTTTATTTGTTTTTAACTTTATCTATAGACAACATGATCGGTTTGTGCAAAAGAAACAATGACGAAAATGTCGATTTTTCGATTTTCATATGATAGCCACGGGCCCGACGTAATGGAGCTGGTGGTGACGCAATGGAGATTTAGATTGATTATAACTCAATAATCTTGAAATTTATTCTAAAAAAATTGCATTGTTTGTCTTTATTAATAATTCATTAAGACAGGTGATTCGTTTTGTAAAATTTGTTCCAGAAGAAACATCTTAATTCCGATATTTTAATAGGATAATCACAGGTTAAATGGGGCTGGTGGCGACGCAATGGAGATTTATATCAGCACATACTTCTTATTCATGATTTGTTTCGTATTGAATATTGTGATATTCATAGATTAAGATCGTATCAAATCATTTCTATTGGTTATAGGTAAAATGTTTCGGTATTTGGGCATTTCTCCCGATCATTTTCATAGATTACACGCTGTGAAATGGAGCTGACGACTTCGCAATGGAGATTCAGTTTCCCCCTAACGCAAATACAGTGTTTCACATTCAGTAGTGTTCTTTACCAATTCTACGGTAATATTCTGATCCTTCCTGCTTTTCATTTAATGAACGAATCAAGTAGGAATATGTGCCAATTATTTTTTCAGTGTCTACTCACAGGCAAAATGGGGCTGGCGACGGCGCAATTGAGATTAAAAAATCGTGAAATGTGTTCGTACAAACCTGATTGATTTTGAATCAAACATTTGCTGACGACGAGGAAATATAGATTCATTTTTTGCCAAAGTCCAAATTCATGATTTGTTTGACATTCAATTGTATTTAAAGTAACACTCCGTCTTGCATTAGAAAGTTATGTATTTATTCCATTTTGTGGATTTTTATGATTTACGCACACTGCGAGAAGATCTCAGTATTTCTCCAGGATCCCTTCTTTTGCCTAATCACTTTTTCCGAGCCTTTTATAAAGAATTAATTCATTATCTTTTCCACCAAGGCTAAATTGTATACACAGACGACAAAATAAAGTTGGGAAAAGTTTTGGAAAAAAATATGCTCAATTAATAAGGGTTAACCCTTTCACAAATGGCGATATTTTTATCAGACCTATTTGAAAGGAGTTTGTCGGGGTGTTGGGAAACAAACAGTATTTGATACCACAGACCTAAACTATTAAGAAATTGCCCCGGAAAAGGAAAATTATCATTATTTTCTCTTTTCTTGCGATAGTTTCTCAGCCTGTTGCTAATAGGAGAGACAAAACCACGCCGTGTTCGGGAAAGAGTTAAGAATATTCAATTCGCGTGCCAAACTGACTACTGATATACAGAAGCTTGTTCTGCCATATTTGGAAGTCAGACACGGGAGCGTTCTAACACACCCTTAATCCTTTCTAGGTGTCTTTCTTATTACTTTTTTATATAAATTAATACATAAAGGCTGCAGACAGAATGCGATGTTACATTACATGAACTGAATGACATGGAAATAATTCATGGGAAATTATTATTCATTAGCAGCATTTTATTCTTCTCGACCAATAAGATATTAAAAACCAGAATATCTTTTTAAAGGGACATTTCATTCCAATTTCAATTTTTTAAAGTATGTCTTGATGCCAAGATTGCTTATTCTAATGAGTATAAATACTATTACTTTTTTGAAGTTGTTGCCAATAAGCGAGAAACACACATTTAAAGTTGAGACATAATCGATAAATTGCATATAAATTGGTACTGTTGTCCACAACAATTTGTTCAATTTTAACACATAGATATAAGTTTCTCGTAAACGGCGCAATATTTTGGCTTGAAATTTTTAGAATTTTCATAAGGAAACATGCTCTTTCAGATAAAAATAAAAGTAAAATTTATGACAAAATATTCTGAAATGTCACTTTAAATAGTATTTTGTTCATATGACCCCTCTGAAAAACAAAGTAAACATAATTTCAAACGACTTTGCTAAAATAAATTGACATTATGGAAAACAATGAGAGAAAAGAAAATTATGTTTTTCAATATTTTTTTATTTCAATGTTTTCGTTTTTCCGCCAAAACCGGTCAATTATACGGGCGAAAAAAGGCTGCGAAGCAGCCTTTCGTCCGTCTATAGATTGAAATTGAAACGGAAATAAAAATGTCGGAAACCCTCTGATTTTTTCAATGTTAATTGAATGGAAAAAAACGAGGGTTTCCTTGAAATTTCGGGCGGGGGGGCAGGGTAATTTCGCATTTTTGGACAAGTGCCCCCCTCGCTTTTAACGTCATTTTTACAGCAATTACCTGATAATTCCCTTCCTAAACGCTATCAAAACGACCTGACAGAAGCAGCGGATCAATTAATATCAATATAAACAAAGCTCTTTAATTGTGTGTGAATTAAAAAAATACAACAACAAAGCTAAATTTTAACTAAAGACCTAAGCGAAGTCGACATATGCTAGTTCACGTGCTGTCATTCTTGTATCAATCGATAATTTATGAGAGATCAGCGGCCATCTTGTTTCGTCTGCACTAGTTGACAAATACCGACAGCAATTTTGGCGACATTCACCATGGATGAAAATTGCACGGAGTAACATTTCTGTTCCATAATATGAAGTGGTGTGACACCTACACCCACGGAACAACAACTTCAGTACCGGAAATTACAAACAGAAATGCTAGACTGACGCCGACTGCTAAGGGTGCAAATGGCTTTGAGAAAGTTGTGTACTAGGTGTAAGTGTTAATATCTATGGACTTTCAATACCTCAGTTATATTTTAAAACTATTATATTGGTTTCCAGTAGCAAAGGAGTTTCGTACCAAATAAATTTCGACCGATCAAGTTGTAGATTGGACATACCGCGTCTTTTACGGTACCGCGGTATTCGAAAATATGTTCATTTGCAAACAAGCATCACCTATCAACTGCGTGCATTAGCAAAACTAAAAGCAAATTTAGTTACTAGATCTAAAATTTTCTGTGGTTATTTTTAACATTATTTTGGCTGCATTGGATTGCTATATAGAAAAAGAAAACATGGAATGTTTTCATGTCTCAATTTTAAACCCCTGATATTCGATAATTGCATGACCTGCAATAAATGAAGTATCCTCGCCTCCCCATGGTCCGTCACCCTAAGCTGGCCACTCTAAATGCATATGCATTACATAATCGAGTAAATCATCCTAAAACACTCGTCTCCCCTCTAGATTTAACAAGTTTCCTTCCTTTAAATATCTGTTTTAATAAAATTTAACTTGAAAAACAACTCTGTGAATGTAAACACACTAAGCCGTAGCAAAACAAAAAAGGTGACGATACATGGCGGGTGACGGACTATGGTAAGTCGACGATACTATTTAGTCTTCAGTTAAGATTCTCGGCTTCACTTCTGCATAGGGGTAAAAATTATACCAACTGGAAAATGTCCGCAGTTCTTATGCATAATCCGTTTAGTGATGATTCCTCTGTGAATCTTGACGGGATAATCATATCATTGACTGACTTGGACCATTTATGGTCTTTACCGGCTTTTAAGCCATTTTTGACCCTCTGAAAAAGTAGTATCCACGGATCTTTTGAGGACCTAGCCGCCAGGTTCAACTGTCATTTTGACGTAAACCCCTCCTTCCCCAACAAAAATAAATGTATGATTGAAACATACCATTTTCAGTGTGAAGATGAAAATCTCAGTACCGAAAGGCTTATGTAGATAGATAATTCATTATGATAGATCAATTTGATAATAAAAGCATTGCTCTTAAAGCCCATTTTCCAAACGACAAATTATTTAGTCTTTTTAAGTTTGACAGCGGCTTAACCCTTTCCTAAATGGCACCTGATTCAATTTGGAAGCTCTTGCAGACAACAGAATGAGCATCTTGAAAGTAGGATTTTGTGTGTGCAAGGATTGGGGGAAGACACAGAACGCTGGTAGAAAGGGGAAAATCACATGCAGCATCCTAGTTTTGTGGAAAATTGTATAATATAGAAAAAGAACACTAGATGGGCCAAGCCCCTCTTATATCCACTACAGTAGACTTGAGAAAAAGCAGGGCTAGTTTGTAAAGCTGCAGAAATTGTGGAAAAGATTTCCTTGCTATTTCATTTGGGTTTTTAGTGTGATTTTTGAAAATATATCTTGGGGAAAATTTATTATTTGGGGAAAAAAGTGCATTATTTCTTTAGGGGAAGACGGTGGAAACCAGTGTCACTTTCTTTAGGGGAAAACCCCTGGAATAGCAAATCTTTTTTTCTCTATTTGTTTATTACCGGTAAAAATTATCAATATGCTATCCAAAACATTTCAAATACTAACAAGAAATTGACAAATGATGTTGATTAAGGTGATTTTACTCACCATTATTTTAGTTTTGACATTTTTCAAGGCAAATTTATATTTGCCTGATAATTTTCATGGGTCGGTTGGCATGACAGTCTTTTTTGGGAAAATGGCAATAAAAAATGTAGGGTCGGTGGGTTGGCGGGAACACAGCAATTTTTATTTAACGTCTGATTAGAAATGAAAGTAAGTGATACATGTGTGAAAATATTAAGATCAGTTTGCATGATTAGACTCAGATCATCATTTAGACTTTTAAAAAAGATGAGAATATTCCTAGAGGATTTAATTGTGTTGTATACTTTCCACTACAGCATACATTGCTTTAAGTTATTCATATTTTTTACAGGTTAGTGTTTACAAGCAAGAATGGAAGCAAGAAAGATAAGTTAACAGATTTTACAGAGCAGAAAAAGGTAAAATGACTGCCACAGCTTTTACTGAAAATCAATATGATAACCCAGTGTTCTCCCCAGCCTAATAAGCTGTATCGGCCCCACTACAGCTTCATGTAAATCAGTGCAATCCTCCTACAGCTTCAAAACTACCCACAGCTTAATTTCATCAAAAAGGTCACCAAATAAGGGGATTTGTAGATATTCCATGTCAAAAAGTGATAAATAATGCATTCTTATAAAAATAAAATGTAATTATTCTGTATAAAAACATTATGGGAAAAGAAGAAATTGCTCAAATTGAGCAATTTCTTCTTTTCCCATTATGTTTTTTTCACTATTATTTGCATGAGCATAATGTGTTTCAAGGTTTACCAATGCCACTACGGCTTCAAAATATTCTGCGGAGAACCCTGTAACCTGTTGTAAATTGTACAGAAAAGTAGATGAGCATAGTAAACTGATATTATGACAGACAGAAATAAGTGAATTGATGAATATAATTCATAAAACATCAAGGCAAAAGAAGAAAATGCTGTTTATTGGCATTTATTTTGGGGAAAAGGGTTTTTTTCTTCAGAATTTTCTAATACTGTTATACAGACATCAAAACCAGGGCTCGTCACAAAACCACAAACTTTTAGGGTTGTCCATTATGAAGGCGGCTGCAGACAATAAAATGGATAGGAATTGTGTGCAATATATCAAGGAAGATATTGAGGTAAACAAAAATGCGAATAATTAGCATTTTCTGCTTTTGCCTTAATATTTTCCCAAGTCTTTTTAAATCTGTCATGTCAAAATCTGGTCTCGTTTTGGAGAGGGTTAAATTACTTTAAGAATGAGCGTGCAGATTGAACAAGGTCAAATATTATACCAAATCGAACTTTTAACAAAGTCACAAGTACATTCTTTTCAATGTGACCACAAAAAGTTGTATTACGGTTTGAATGGGAAATACATGTACATGTAACAGAGGATATTGCTCCAGTATTATGATCAACATGTATTGGCTTCTTTATTTTTTCTTATTTTATTTCAGTTCTTCAGTTGATGAATACACACATCCAGATTTAATCTGCAGTCTTACATAAAGGTGTTTCATCAATACGATAGAATCTTTACAATCGGTCCAGAGTGTTTAAAATAGAAGCTATTTCATCAATATAGTAGAATCGGGACGATCGATCCAGAGTGTTTTAAACAGAACCTGTTTCATCAATACTGTAGAATCTTTACGGTCGATCCAGATGTTTTAAATAGAAGCTGTTCCATCAGTACTGTAGAATCTTTACGATCGATCCAAAGTGTTTAAAACAGAAGCTGTTTCATCAATACTATAAAATCTTTACGATCAATCCAGAGTGTTTTTAATAGAAGCTGTTTCATCAATACCGTAGTATCTTTATGATCGACCCAGAGTGTTTTGAAAAGAAGCTGTTTCATCAATACCGTATAATCTTTACGATCGATCCAGAGTGTTTTAAATAGAAACTGTTTCATCAATACCGTAGAATCTTTACGATCGATCCAAAGTGTTTTAAACAGAAGCTGTTTCATCAATACCGTGGAATCTTTACGATCGATCCAAAGTGTTTAAAACAGAAGCTGTTTCATCAATACTGTAGAATCTTTACGATCGATCCAGAGTGTTTTAACCCTTTCCCAAACGGCAATATTTTAGGGTGATCTACTTCAAAAAGTGCCACAAATGACAAAATGGATGTTATAAACGGTAGGCTTTGTGTAAAATATGTCACAGAAAATATTGAGACCAAAGGAGAAACTGCTGGTTATCAGCAGTTTCTTCTTTTGTTTCAATGTTTTCCCAAGCCTTTTTATTAGGGACGTCAAAACCAGGTCTTGTTTGGGAAAGGGTTAAACAGAAGAAATGGACAACGGCATACAACCTTTGTTTAGAAGAACCTGACTTCTGACAGACATCTTTCTTTGTATAGGTTGTAACTTATAGGTAAAGAAACTTGACATGCATGATAAGACACAAAAACAATTTCTGAAGTTGATACAGGCATGTCAAATGAATAAATAAAAAACCTTACCATGGTGTTCTTCTCATTGTATGGTTATTTCTTTGTCATTGTAAAATTCAGGAAATTTCAAAACAGAACTTTCAGTGTTAATTCAGTTGTTAAAATTGCATTATTGTTTTAGATAACTTTCAATGGCTCTGTGCTTGTTAACCAAATTACTTTATTTCTTAATTCCGAGGTGCTGTCTCTGGCAATGTTATTAGATTACAGGAGAATAATTTGAAGCTGTAGTGGTCAAGTTTTTTACAAGAACCTCCAACACATAGTGTTTGTATAACAAAAATAATTGCGCATTAAACCTTTGATGGAAAAGAAGAGAAGAAATTGAAAATTTTGAGGAATTTCTGTTTTTCATCATTTTGTTCCTGTGCAAAATTATTGTACAAAACACTTCATTTTTAATCGGTTTCTTACATGGAACACCTCAAAATGACTCGCTATATTCTGGTATATTTGAATATGGTTTGAAGCAGAGAATGTATCTTCAATACACTGTAAATAGGAATTAACACATTAGACCACCAATTGTTAGACTTGCTCATGTTCAGAGATCTTTAGTCTTTGTGGATGGAAATCATTCTGGGAATCGAAGAAACTGCTTGAAGAAACTGCTTGTCACTAGTAATTTCTTAACTTTTTAATGTTTTCAAAAGCCTTTACCTTGTGCGGCATCTAAAAACATCTTTGTCATATTTGGTAATTTTAGTACAAATGATATTGTTTAAGAATTATTTAGCTCTTTTTAACCCATTACCACACAGTGACTCTTTTTGACTCCCAATAAGAAAATGGCTATAGAAAACATTGTGGAAAATAAAGAAATTGCTTGTGACATGCAATTTCTTCATTTCTCACTGTGTTTTTTACCCAATTAGACAAAAAAGTACGATATCATCCACTTGATATTGTTGTCAACATGATCTTTGAATTTTGAACTGTCTAAATGGTAATGGATTAATGCAATATATTTCCAACTAATTGAAAATGTAGACTTTTAGAAGTTAGAACATTTTAAGGAATAGAAGTACACTTTACATACACTTTTATTCAGACCTACAGATAAGAGGGGCGAAGGCTTTTCAAAATGCGAAGGCTTTTCAAAATGCAATATGTCATTTAATGTTCATCAAACCCTATGTTCCGGTACTCAATTGAATTTTCTTATCGACATTATTTAAATGAGTACCCACAAAATGGGGTGTAGATTTGAAATGAAAAAAAGTAGAATGCCTTCACCCCACTTCTGTCGCTTTGTTTATTCTTATGTCTTTTTGGCTCAATTGATTGCAAAGTTCTCAAGGATGTGCTGTTGTGATTGTCCATTGTCCGTCTGTCTATAATTACAAAAAGCAATAAACTGCTCAGCCATAGGGCTGTGATTTTTTCTTTTGATTTAAAGTAGGCGAAATGTAGTATGCCTAGAATTATACATTTTTGTAAATAGATTAATCTTGTTTAATTTTTTCTCTTATGTGTAGCGTTCTCTCAATCATGTGTTGTATGTTACTCTACTTATGTGGGACATCTTTAGACAGCAAAATTATGAATTTGGACAAATTCAAAGATGTTGCAGATCTATTGCAACTTCAAATCGATACAATGTCAATTTTACATTTATTTTGGTCCAGCTGAGTGAAAAACTATGTGGAGATTAAAGAAATTGCTTATGCCAACCAATTTCTTCATTTACCACAATGCTTTCCTGTTTCCAAAGCTATAATCTTGTTGGGAGTCAAAAATCGTCATTGTTTGGGAATATGTTAAAATGTTGTATCTGCATAAGGCTATGAGTTTGAAATGCCTCATGAAGCATGGATGAGGTCGAGCAATTTAGGAACATCTTGCCTCTGTTAATAGGAAGAGACCCAAGTTCTTAATAAATGTATGTATTTAGTTATTGATTCATTAAATGATGTAATATCTTAGTCTGTTTTCTAATTTTCAAAATTTCACAGCTGGTTTATAGTTAACCCTTTCCCAAACAACGAAATTTTAGGGTAATCTTCTAAAAAACGGCCACAAATGACAAAATGGATGTTATTAAAGATATGACATGTGTAAAATATGGCACAGAAAATATTGAGACTAAAGTAGAAACTGCTAGTTATCAGCAGTTTCTGCTTCTGTTTCAATGTTTTCCCATGCATTTTCTATTAGGGAAGTCAAAACCATGTCTCGTTTGGGAAAGGTTTAACTGGTTAATTCCATCCTTCCCAAATGGTGCAATTTTTAATTGCCCAAATTTGATAGGAGCTGCAGAGGACAAACTTACTGTCAAAAGAAGAAAATATTTATGTTATATCATAGAAGATTGTTGGAGAAATTGCTAATTATCAGCATTTTTTTTCTTTTCTCTCCATGTGTCCCAGCCCTTTCTCTACTAGGAATGCGAAACAATGTCTTGCAGAGATGGGAATAGGTCACCATAACATGGCCAATGTGAAGTTAGCCAAAGGTGAATAAGTATGTGTTACTTATTGCAAGATTTACATGGAAATCATAGACAGAAAAAAAAGAAATGCCTGTATTTAGGCTTTCTCTTTTTTTATCAGTTATCACTGTTTTTTTTACATTTTTTTATTTTGGATATCGTACTAAATACTATTGATCTGCCGGTTGTCGATTCTACCCGGCTTGGTCAATATGACTTAAGTAGTCATATCTCTGCCGAAGGGATTGATTCTATCTTCATCAAGGCGGGCAGCAGGAGGCTCGGTAAGGGTGTTGTGGTAGTACTGGTTTGAGAAACAACAGGAATCCATGGGTAGGTGCTCCAGCCGCCGCGATATGACCCTGGTAGTTGAAAACGGCGTAAAACCTAAATAAACTCAAACTCTTCATCACCATCTTCCGGTTACTCTCATTATGTTGAAATCGGATGAATCGAATTTATGCTTAAGCCGAACTGAAAGTCTGGTCCCGCCATTATCAATTCTTATCAAAAACTATTTTGAAGTAAATATATACATGTAGCCTTTGAACTATGGCAATAAAGGAAGAGAAATTGCTAGTTTGTGGCATTTTCTTTCCTTTTCCTACCATCCATTTTATACTCCACCAGAGACGGAAGTATATTGGCGTCATCTTCTCCATCTGTCAACCCGTCCAACCGCACGTACGTACGTACGTCCACTTTTCTTGTGAGCGCAACTCCCAAGTTTCTTTTTGAAACTTGGTCAATGTTATCACCTCAATTGGTAGATGTGCACGAAGGAACTCCTTTTATGGTTCATTGATTTTTACCTGAGTTATGTCTCCTTAAAACTTGCGTCTCTGGGAGGGGCGGCAAATATTATGACCATGGCACTCTAGTTATAAACATGTTTGATGACCAACAAAAACGGATATATATATATAAATAAAAAAAATATCCTTTTCATCGAATTTGAACAATAATCGGATGAGTCAACCTCCGGATATCTCGCGGTAAAATGTTTCTGATGACTTCGATACAGCGTATTTCAACTGTAGTTACTCCTCTGCATCATCCCTCAATTTAAACCATGCTAATTTTTTGTCGTTTGAGGAAGCAAAGGGTCGACGGCTGACAAACTAAATCAATGGCATAGAAGATGAATCATGAAAGGAAACGGAGAATATATTCAAATGCCAATTCAATGCGTCCTATGTATCATTCTAATGTATACAAGACGTCGGAATTGTCAGTATATTCCAGCAAGGTTAACCCGGGACAACTTAATTTTCGTGCGCAAAGTCCGTTAGTTGAGCGTCTTAACAAAACAAAGCCGAAGTGGGGTCATTACATATGCAGATGTCCCGGGTAAATCCTGCTGGACAATGCACTGCTTCCCCAAAATGTACATGTATCGCTTTGATAAAATATTTATGTATAATTTTCATTGAGTTTCAATGTGATCTACAGCCGTGGCCTTATCGCAGTTGGTAGCGCATCTGACCCTCAATCGAGAGGTCCCGGGTTCGATACCCGGCCGCGGCTAATACCCTTTCTGACAAAATTGTCACCCACCAATGGGTTTGATATCGTTAACCTAATTGGGCGAGCAGCTGGAGGCTCGGTAAGGGTGTTGTGGTAGTATTGGTTTGAGAAACAACAGGAATCCATGGGTAGGTGCTCCAGCCACCGCGATATACCCTGGTAGTTGAAAACGGCGTAAAACCCCAATAAACTCAAATTCAATGCGATCTTCTCGCAAAACTTGATGTGTCGGTTAAATGTGTATTTTTTTTTCGCCCGTATTTAGGCATTGCCTATTTTCATATTATATTGAATTGTTGAACTACATTGTTAAGAAATATAGATTAAAATATTTCATTTGTACAGTGATATTGTCACAAAATTAAAATATCGGAATAAAGACGTTGAAACAAATTTCACGAAACGAATAAACTGTCTTGATGAAATATAAATAAAGAGATAAATATTGCAATTTTCGGCGAACAATTTTCAATATTATTATGTTATAGCAAATCTAAATCTCCATTGCGTCACCACCAGCTCATTTCGTCGGGCCCATAGCTATCATATGAAAATCGAAAAATCGACATTTTCTTCATTGTTTCTTTAGCACAAACTGATCATGTTGTCTATAAATAAAGTTAAAAACAAATAAAACAAAGGTTTAGGGTGGATTTATATGAACATTATCAAGTTCTAAGCAAATATAAATCTCCATTTCGTCGCCCTTAGCTCCATTTTGCTTATGATTATCATATTAAAATATCAGAATTAACATGTTTCTTCTGAAACAAATTTTACAAGACGATTAAATCATCTTGATGAAATATTAATTAAGACAAATATTGCAATTCTATGAGAATACATGTCAATATTAGATAACACAATTTCAAATATTTCAATTTTATGAGAATACATGTCAAGTTTATTAAGTTATTGTCAATCTAAATCTCCATTGCCTCGCCACCAGTTCCATTTCGTCGGGCCTGTGGTATTCTTCTAACATAGAAAAATCTACCCTTTCTGCATTGTTTCTATTGCACAAACTGATCATATTGTCTACAAATAAAGTTAAAAATAAATAAAACAAAAGTTTAGGGTGAATTTAATGGAAAATTATCAAGTTACAGCCAAAATAAATCTCCATTTCGTCGCCCTAGCTCCATTTTGCCTGTGATTATCCTATTGAAATCGAAATAAGCATTTTTCTTCAAAGCATTTTTTACAAAATGATTCTTTTGTCCCAATAAGATATTAATTAAGATGAATATTATGATGAGTTTTATGCGAATAAATAACAAGATTATTCAGTTATAGTCAATATTAATCTCCATTTCGTCGCCGCCAGCTCCATTGCGTCCGTTGCGTCGCCTACAGCTCCATTGCGTACTTTAGTCCAACCCGATTTTTAATGAAGAAACTAAACAAATGTATTTGGCATGTTATTCAGCGATTTTGTAATGGTGCATTCTGCAATAATCATCTTGGTCAGAACCCAAACACGCTTGCTTGGGCAGCATAATTCGTGAAGTGAAAACAGAGCAAGTCCAATCAAGTCCGACCCTTCTTAGCAACACCGCTTTTTGTCAGACAACTCAAGCAGCCTTATGTTTCATGTTTGGTTTTTATTTTGTTTGTTTTTCTATGGACTAGATACTTTTTCCTCCGCAGTAAATCATAGAATATGGAGAAAAATATGGTTTTGATTATACATTGGGCTATGGTTTATGTATGAGTTCAGCAAAGTAACAAAGAATAATTTCAGGGGGCGGTACTTGTGACACAGTTGTAGTGCACGAACGGATGACAAAAAGCGACATCCGACAACTGTAGCTACCGCTCGTAATTCGCCTTTTAGCAATAAAATATCCAATTTTTGCTTTCAGAATACAAATACTATTACTTCTTTTGATCAAATGTATGCATTTAAACAGTTTTCCGTGCAATTCTTTGAATGAAAAGGCCCGTAAATCGATTTATTTACTTATCCACGATTGGTAACTACGATCGGTAACTATACAAGTCCGGTAATAGGTAATAGGTGCAGTTGCATTCCGCACTTTGCAACTTGAATAACCCAACAAATAGATTTTCCCAGAAAAATGACTACGTGGAGACCTAGATGGAGGTTGCGCGAAGAGTTGCTGAGAATTTCAAGAAAATTTATTCGACAGTTTTTGAGCTCATCAAATCGCGGCTATATCCTGCTGGAAGGAGACATTTGGCCCTATTGTATCATTCATTCCATGAATCGAACAAGTTCTTTTCATTACACTCATTCTTTATTTTGTCACTTTACTGGCAACCATTTAGTATGGGGACCGGCTAACTAGAAACTTCCCGAATAATGATTTGAGTAGGTACCGCGGTATCGTAAAAGAAGCGGTACCGAAGCGGACTACTAATTAGGGAGTCTGATCGAGGGAAACTTTGTCTGTATTTGAAAGTTCTGAGTCCTGAATGTTTGCGTGTTGCAAGCATAGAACTATTTCACCAATTTAAGGTGGAAAATGGTGATTTTAGTTAACTAGCAGACGAATGGAATGTATCACGCCGAAACTACTTTCCAATGCCACTCGTTCTCGAGAAGGATCTCGATGCAATTCGATGAATGCTGGTAGGTCAACGAAATCAGCTGTATATTATAAAAGCAAAAGTCTACTGGAAGCATAAAAAAGTAAAATCCTGCTGTTTTGCGGCCACCAAGCTGGTACATTCGCTGACAAAATAGCCGAAAGATTTTTGTTTACACAATGTAAACTTCCGCGTTCATAATTTCTGCGTACTACGGCTGAAAGTAGTCCTCCATACTTTACCTTTTAATAAGGCAACAATTCCGGAAAATCAATTTTTGAATATTAAAAGGTAATTCAAAAACGGTTTCAAGTGATCTCGTAACAAGTAGAAATGAAATTATATGCTAAAAGATTGAATTCAAAGTTTGAAATATCAATCTTAAGATTGGTGGTATTCCTAATTGGATAGCAAGGACAACTTTATTTGTGACGTAACCAGACTGGTTTACAAAAAATTGAAAAAAAATTCAATTGGGGGTTGAAATTTACTGTTGTAATTGGCACTGAACCAATTCACAATCTCAGTATCTTGGATAAAGCCTGGCAAAAGGGCAACCGAGGGTGTCCGAAAACCGTAAAAATTCAGAACGAGACTCATGCAACTCGTCCCAAAAACCAATATTTAACCAATGAAATCTATACGCCCACAATACCGTAAGCCGTGGTCAATTCCATTGACCCCGGTATTAAACAGCAAGTTTACTCTGTCCCAAACAAGATCTATTTTTGATGTCTTCAACCAATATTTTGTTGTTTCCCCTCAACATTTTCTGTACTATATAACAAACCGTACCTTTAAAATAATCCATCTTGTCATCTACAGCACCTTTCAATTTAGACCACCCTAGAAATTCCCAGTGCATGTACAGCTATATACACTTACCCGAACTTCTAAACGGCCACTTTTATTTTTTTAATAAATAATTCATATCGATTCACTAGGATTCTGTGTTTACTTTTTGTACTTAACGAAGACACATTCTATCTTTTCGAACAAAGAACGATAGTGTCACGTCAAAAAAGAAGCACATGACGTCATTTTGATTGAAACGTTAAAATTGCACGTGTGTATTTTGAATTACGTGATAAATATCGATTCTGTTTTAATAATTTATCCATATGGATAGCCGAGTCAGAAAAACATTTGATATGACAAGAATTATTATTAAAACGCGGGAAATGTCCTTCGGAATGTTTGATGTTGGGGCTCCAGTCAGAAAGGTCAATTTGATAATTTCCTTTTCTAACAAAATCTTAATCCAATCATTCGATTTCTTTTGTTTCTGGGGTAAACATACCGTATTTATTGTTTGTCGATGGATCGAATCTCATATTTGCGGCTTTTTTACAAATAAGCAAATTTAGAAAGAGTGCATGAGTACCGGAAGTGTTCATAAAACACGACGATGGCCACACTTAAGAACAACTATTCGTCAACAAGATGGACAGCTTTATAAAGCAATTTTTAGAAATAATTTCATGCATGTGCAGATAACGATAGACGAAATTTGGGTAATCCTAGCCACCAAATCCACTACAAACGGCTATGAGGCGCTTTAATAAAAGCGATCCTAGGCCGCATCGTCAACGAAATGTCAAAGCCCTAGCACTGTGAAACATATTTTGAAGCCTAAACTGTACCGAAAATCTCCTATGTTATCGGAAAATTGATTGGGCACAAAATGCGTTTCGTGTTTAATCAAGAATCACGTCTTGGACTTGTTAAACAGACGGATTCAAGCACTGCCAAAGTAAACGATTTAGAAGACCTGACTCGGCAAACCTGGTATTTCCGCACTGAACCATACCCTACATTATCTTCAAGAATGCATATTATCCACGAGAATAGGATTCTTAGCCATGATAAACGCACACAGAGATCACATGGGATATCAAATTGTTTTATGCGAATTTTTATTCATGGGGTAGTGTACTTCTAAACGTCACCATTTCATTAATGTCGAACTCAGCTTCGTGAAACTTTGTCATATTTTTCAAAAATGAATGTTTTTTTCAAAGAATCAAAACAGCTTGAGTTGTCATCAGAGATGTTGATTTGGTGAAAGAATGAGGTGGCCGTTTAGAAGTTCGGGTGAGTGTAGAGTACAGTACATGTATATATGGTCAATACATTTTGATTCACCCTTTCCTAAACAAGGCCTTGTTTTGGCATCAGAAAGGCAAGGAAAAAACATAGAGACACATGAAGAAATTGCTGATAAAATAGATTTTCTCTTTTTTCCTCAGTATTTTTTGTTCCGTACTGCACAAAAATCCCATCTTTATCAACACCCATTTTGTTGTCTGCAGAAGCTTTCTAAATTTGAGTAGTCTAAATTTCTGCAGTTTTGGAAAGATTTAGATTTATCAAAATGCTCTTATTTTGTTAACCTGTATTGAAGAACCAGCTTAGGAATCCAGCTTCATGGGACAACTTGTTTTTAACCCTGGAACACTCCATATTTGTTGAGCTAATTGCTGCAGTGCGTGCCAATCTGCTTCAATCCTATTCCCATCCTCTGTAGCATTGCTGCTTCTATTTAGCAGCAGTGATACCATTCTAAAACACACACATGTGACATATTCCTACAAGAAATGAAAAGCTGGTTATCACAAAGTACATCTGAGGCTTTCAACTAATTATGCAGTCAATGTATACATGGTTGTTAAATAACTAGTTAACAATTGCATAGGCCTACATGTAAAATGTGCAAACATTTGAGTAAATAGTCTGTTTTCTGTCTGGAATCGACAATCCATAGGTTGTCAATAGACACCAACTGTACAGTGTTAGCTATCAGGACTCGCACCCGGTACCCGACAAATTGTCTAAATGGATAGTTGTTCAGTTAAAATTGAGAAGTCAAGTGCTGCCTAATGCATATTATACATGCTGAAATGTGACAGTCCATAGGTCCATTCTCTACCAGCAGATGTAAGAAAGATTTATCTCTGCAGATTATGCAGTGATTCAAATTCCATGCACTGTTATTTTAGTCTATGAATGTCCATTTGAATCCAGATGTAAGAACAACGTATCTCGACATTTTCATACAGTTATTTGGCTTTCCGTTACTCTTTAACACATTACCACAGAATGGCTCTTCTTGACTCCCTACAAAATAATGGTAATGGAAAACATTGTGGAAAATGAAGAAATTGGTTGTGTCAATCAATTTCTTCATGTCCCACAATGTTTTCCATCCAAAAATACCAAAAAAAATGAGATTCCATTCAATGGAATTTTTCTTCTGCAGGATCTTCAAATTGGACTGCCTAAAAATGTTGTTGTTTGGTAATGGATTAATTTGTTCCCAATCAAGACCAGGTATGGATGTGTCTAATAGAAAACATAACGGAAAAAGGAGAAAACAACTGGTTACAAGCAATGTCTCCTCTAACCTCAATATTTTCTGACCTACATTGTACGTTCCGACAACTACAGTGACAATAAGAGCACTTTAGACACATCACACGGGCCCATCCAAAGCTCACTTACTCCTTTTACCATGAAGCTACAGCTAACCAGTAACCATGCTTTTGGTAGCTTCAAAATACAGATCTTTATGGACCCACAAGAACATCTTAGCTACAAAAACACATGTGTTATAGTGTTCTGCAAGTCTGCGTCTGTCCGTAAACGGCACAAGATCCTTGTGAAAAAAATGGAATAATGCCTTTTTACTGTTATCTTTTACAAATACAAAATTCTTTTACTGTGTCGCTAACAATGATTAAAAAATTGTCCCAAACGCAAGTAATTACATGTTAGAAGGTAAATAGTATATGTTTCGCCATGGTAAATCATAGGATTTACCACGGATGCTCGTTCAGATGTGTTAAATAAACCTCTCAGGTATATGGTCTTGGTAAATCCTATGATTAATAATGGCAAACCATATATTATTTCCAAAGTAACTTTCAGAAATTTAGTTAAGTTAATAATGCAGAGATGTTCCTACATACATCTATGTCCATGTATTCTGGTCCCCCTCCATGTTCATGCAACAATTTACACGAAGGATGAAGTATTATCTGCTCAAATGGCAGGGGTATCATTGGATTCCACCAACTCATTGTCGCCAGATTTCGGACATAAAAGTACAATGTAGTTATAACAAAATGTAATAGGAATATACCCTAGATTCCTGGATTTGTATGTTGTTTTAATTAACTGATAATTTAGATAGATAATATCTGAAATTAATTTTCCGAATTTATAACTAGTAGATGAAAGAGTAAACATTTTCAAAACATTCGACACAAGTTGTGGCGCTTTGTTCACTGTCCGATCTGAAACGATATACAAGACCAAAAAGTATTTCTAAAAGGTTTACAGGCAATGGTTTGCAACAACCCTCACATGAACAGCCATTGTTTAGGCCTATAATGATCTACTTTCCTATGTTTTTGAATGGTAATGTGCTCTGATTTAAACGAGCGACACCAACATATCAAAGAGTGAATTTCAGCAGAGAAACCTCGGATTATAGTGACTATAACAGCAAAATGTTAAAAATAATGACGTAATTTAGCCACAGATATAATTCTTTATCAATGATTTAGCAGAAATAGTCTAGATATAATTTGCGTTTCTTATCTGACAAACTCGGCTTAGATTTAAAAAAAATCCAAAACAAAGTATCCGAAATCTAAGATTATCCGAATTTATGTTCAGTTGGGTCATACTGTGAAATACTTATAATTCGACGAAATCATTAAAATTCAATTCTTACATAGCGCGTGTATTTGCCCCTATATGCACTATGTAAACAGAGAAGTGTTAAACCAACCGCAACATCTGAAAGTAGGTCGCGCGTGGCTGTTATTATTCCCCCCCCCGTATATAGAACATCAATATTACGTCGGCTGCGTTAAAAATACCCTAAGGACAGCGTGTTTGCGCTGTACTTACGGCATTTTTTAACTCCACCAACAAATAAAACAAAAGAAAACATTTTTTTTGTTATCATTTAATCAAGAAATTACAAAAAAACTACTTGTTATTAGATAAAGAAGAAGAGAAGAAAAACCCACAAAAAGTAAAGAAAAATAAATAAAAATAGCGTGTGAATGAAAGTCACGTGATGTAAACAAATCGTAGTTAAAGAACGTCTGCTGGATACGATATTACTCTTCATTCCACCATGGATCGCAGTTCTGAAAAATCGGCTTATATGCCAAAAATTGGTACCTATTGTACCATAAGGGGAGAAGTAGGTGAATGGAGAGTTGTCAATTTCGTGTTCGAGGGCATTGTGGAGAAGTGCGTGCTCCAATCACTGAATACTGGACAGATTGTCAGAAAATTTAACTTTGAAGTCACTGAATTGTCTCACAGCACTTATGACCATGTAAATCAACTGGTGGAGGAGCTATCGTCTGATAAAATGCTTGAACTTCTAGGTGAAGCCTTTGTAGAACCTGAAAGGGAAGGTCCAAAAAGATTAAAGGCACACAATGATGAGGAGGTGGCAAAACTACGTGCACAAAACCAGGAGGTTGCCACCTCAAAACAAACAAAATGGGCAATAAAATTATTACAAGGTGAAAACATAGATAGATCTATGATTCTAGTTTCCATCACCGTTTAAAATTTTCAAAAAAAAGAGAGAAAAAAATGCTGATAAAATCTCAGGTTTTCTCCCATCAGAGAATGTTTTAAAAGAAATTTGTTTAACCCTTTCCCAAATATTGACGCTTTTGGACGCCCTACAAAATAAAGGCTTTGGAAAACATTGCGGAAAATGAGGAAATTGCTTGCGACAAGCAATTTATTCATTTCCCACAATGTTTTCTACAAAGAGACCGAAAAATGTTTAATTTTGTTCAAAGGAACTTGTCATCAGCAACACGTATCAGTTTGGACTAGGCTAAAGTTTTGTTGTTTGGTAATGGGTTAAAATGGATAACAATCTCCTACTAAATCTATACAGGAACCTAGTTTTGCTTGAAAAATTAAATTCATTCCCAAATAATCCCCTGTACATTGTATTCAAAGTATTCACCTACCTTTACAACTTATAACAAGAGGCGTAAGTTGTGAAAAACATTGCAGAATGAAGGAAAAGCTGGTTAGCAGCATTTTCAGCCTCTTCTTTCTTAACCCTTTCGCAAATCACAAAATTGTTGGGTGGCCTTCAATTTGAAAGAATTTGCTAATGTTGAAATAATAAATTTTGATGTTTCGGCGCAAAACAGTTGTAACTGCTAATGAACATATAGGCAGTTACAACTGTTTCATGCTGAGCTATCAAATTGATGTCAGACATAAGTAAGACCTGTTTGTTACAACACAGAAAACATTGAGGTAAAATCTCACTAAAAACAAAAATTGCTGATCGTCAGCAATTTCTACTTATCTCTTGATAGTTTAGCTTTTCTAGATATTCATGCAGCAACAATTAGACCTAGTTGCAATTCAATATCATATTTTCATACATTTAAGAGAATTGCTAGTATAGCTTGTGTTATTTCTCGTTGTATTACTAAAGTCAATCACAAATGTGAAAGGCGTAGAGTAAAGGAACAATAGACGTGATGTATCCAAAGTTTAATCAACGACTGCTAATAGTAAAATAGCTATGTACATATATACAATGGTGAAGCATGCACGCTAGGGTATCATGTTACCATCACATCCCCCTTGTTTTCATAAAAAGAAAAGTAAACATGCAACCTGTAAAATGAAATCATTATCAATGAAAAATGCATGTAAAACAAAAACTCAAATTTTGTATACTAGCAATTTTACCCGTCTCGAAATTTGACCTTTGACCTCGATGACCTTGACCTATCCGGGGCTGACCTTTGACCTCGATGACCTTGACCTATCCGGGGCTGCACTCCACCTAATCCCGTCCCGTAACCCGTAAGCAATCCCGTCCCGTAACTAAGCAATCCCGTCCCGTAACCCGTAAAAACGATAAATTTGACCTTTGACCTCGAGGACCTTGATCTTTCAAAAAATGAACCCCTCAAGCTAATATCCGGGGCCGCCCTTCACCTTCCCTCCAAGTTTGGTGAAGATCGGCCCAAGGACCTGGGAGTAGTAGGGGAACAAACAGATAAACAGACAAACACCCGTAACTAAGCAATCCCGTCCCGTAACCCGTAAAAACGAAAAATTTGACCTTTGACCTCGATGACCTTGACCTTTCAAAAAATGAACCCCTCAAGCTAATATCCGGGGCCACCCTCCACCTTCCCTCCAAGTTTGGTGAAGATCGGCCCAAGGACCTGGGAGGAGTAGGGGAACAAACAGACAAACAGACAAACAGACAAACAGACAAACGTTGCTCAAATTATAGTATGATTCATGAGGTAAAGAGTTCTGAAAGTATTTACTCATAATTAACTAATCATAATACAATCTATTTGGTTTCACACTCCTGCCTGCCCTTGTTTGATAGGGGTGAAATTGGTTTTTAATTTTTTGGGAATTTCTCACGGAATCATTTAGAGATTGTTTATGTTGAATTTGACCTTTGTCCTTGTTTGGGGATTGGCGTGCGACTTGTGGGGCATTGCTCATAGCTGAGTCTGCAGCTGTGACATTTTCCCGGGCTAGGTTGAGTAACCTTCTATTGCGTCTTGTTTAGCACCATCCTTATCCTGAACTATGTAGGATCTATCATTGCAGATATCTGTGATTTTACCAGTTTTCCAGATTGTTCCCACCTGTATATAAACATGATCATTTATCTTGAGAGGTGAAAGAGTTTTTGCTGTTTTGTCAAAGTAAACCTTTTGCTTCTTTCTTTGATTTTGCTTGAAAGTTTGAACCTTTTCATGATCAATTTTACTGGGTTCCAGATATTTGTCACTAACAGGCAATAAAGATTTGGTTCTTCTGCCTATCAATAATTGAGATGGTGTGTAACCACAGCTCAGGGGAGTGTTGCGATATTCCATAAGGGAAATATATGGACCCTGGTTACATTCCTTTGCCTTAGTAAGTAACCTTTTCGCGATTTTAACGGCGTTTTCAGCAAGACCATTTGATTGAGAATTCAAGGGACTAGAAAATACCTGATTAAAATTCCATTCTCTTGCAAATTTTGTCATCAGTTCTGAGGAAAATTGACCTGCATTGTCACTTTTCAAAGTTTCAGGTACCCCAAATGTTGAAAAATGTACTTTGAATTTTCTGATTACTGTGCTACTTTTCATGTCAGGCAAGTAATCAAGTAAAAAATAATGACTGTAAGAGTCAACTGTCAACAGGTAATTTTTGTTGTCAAGCGTAAATATGTCTGCTGAAACATGTTGCCACGGTCGTCCTGGTATGTCGTGCTGAGCTAATGGCTCTTTTGCGTTTGAATATTGGTATTTTTGACAAAGTTCACACTGTAAAACATGATCAGTCAGCTGTTTGGTCATACCGGGCCAAAATAATGCATCTTTAGCTCGTTGAACAGTTTTCTGTACACCCATGAGTGCAGAGTGCACGAACTTGATCATTTCCTGTCTGAGTGATTTTGGAATAACAATCGTCTGACCTCTAAAAATTAGGTCGTCTGCAAATGAAAGTTCATACCTGTGATTCCAATATTCCAGTACGGTTTTGGGACAATCTGACCTAGAAACAGGCCATCCCTCTGATATGATAGATATCAGCATGTGCATCTGACTGTCGTCTTTGTACGATTGTCGTATGATATCAAGACGTCTGTCTGTGACAAAAGAAGCTTGTAATACTGTATGTACATGTAAGTCGAGACCTTCTATGTCGAATGAATCAGTGTCCCTTAACGGTTGTCTTGACAGTAAGTCGGAAATGGGTACGTCCTTTCCTTTTACGTATACCACGTCAATGTCATATTTTTGCAATTGAAGCATCATTCTTTGCAAGCGAGGTGGTGCTGCAGATAATGGTTTCTTCATAATTGCTGAAAGCGGTTTGTGGTCTGATCGCACAGTGACACGTCTTCCATAGACATATTGATGGAAACGTTTGCAACCGAACAAAATTGCCAACATTTCGCGTTCAATGTTTGCATAACCCTGTTCTGTAGGTGTCAATGTCTTAGATGCATATGCAACAGGTCGTCAATCCTGCAAAATTGTAGCACCTAACCCTTGTTTCGACGCATCGCATTCAAGCGTAACGGGCGTTTTGTCATTGAAATAAGCTAAAACGGGACTTTCCGTAACAATCATTTCATTTTCTGAAGGGCCTTTGTCTGTGCGTCATCCCATAGGAATTCTGCGTCCTTTTTCAACAATGCTCGCATTGGAGCTGTCATTTCTGCCAAGTTTGGGGAAAACTTTTGCAGATAATTAATCATGTCAAGAACTGTCTCTAGCTCTTGCCTATTTTGGGGAATTTGCAAATTTTGAATAGCCTTAACCTTTGACGGATCTGGTTTGAGTCCGTTTGATGTAATAAGATGTCCAAAGAAAGATACTTCATTGACTCCTATTACACATTTGTCGGGGTTAAGCTTGATCCCTTTACTCTGAGCTTTATCGAGTACCAAACGAAGATTTGCGTCATGTTCCTGTCTAGTTTTACCATAGACCAGTATATCATCTACAATTGCTGTCACACCCGTCATTCCCTCGAAAATTTCGTTGATCTTTTGATTAAACAGATCAGACGACGCTGAGATACCGAAGGGCAGTCTCAACCATCTATATCTCGAGAATGGTGTACTAAATGTAGTGAGAAATGACGATTTTTCATCTAGTTCAATGCTCCAATAAGCATGTGTGATGTCTAGCAACGAAAAGAATTTTGCGTCTGTCAGTCTAGATGTGACGTCGTCTAACGTCGGCATCGGATAGTGAGGACGTCTTATGGCTTCATTAAGCGCTTTCGGATCAAGACATATTCGTAACTGTCCTGTCTTGGGTTTTTCAACAATTACCAATGAATTAACCCAGTCTGTAGGTTCCGTTACCCTCTTTATTATGCCCTCTTTTTCTAAGCGACATAATTCATCCTGTAAGTGTGACCTAAGTGCTTCTGGCACCTTGCGCGGCGCGTTTACTACAGGTATGGCGTCCGGTTTCAAGTAAAGTTTGCATTTACCTGGAATAACCCCTATTCCCGTAAACAAACTATCGTACTCGTGTAAAACCGTTGTCTTGTCAAGTGTCTTCATACTACTGTTATCTAGTGAATATGTCAACTTAATCAGTCCAAGGTTAACAGATGCTTGTAAGCTGAATAGGGGAAGCGTGTTGCTATCTACAATAAAGCATTCTGTGTTGGTAACTCAATCCTTATACCTAAGGTTCAACGATACCTTTCCCTTGATTGGTAGGACATTTCCCGTGTAGGAAGTAAGATTTGTTTCTGTGTTTTGAAGTGGACATTTAAGATTTAGCTTTTGAAAATGTTTCAATGGAATGACAACTGCAGAGCTGCCAGTGTCAATCTTAAATTTGATTGGGACATGGGAAGGACCAACTTGAATTTGAACACAGGCACGATCAGGCAAGGAAGTGAAAGTATTTAAAGAATTTACCGTATTAATTTGGCAATCCTTATCCTTAAAAGAACTGTCACTTAACTCATTGTCATTGTCTACACTATTCACTTTGATTTTCTTTCGGCGCAGTTTCTCAAAGTGATTCAATTTGCCACAAAAATAGCACTTCTGACCCTTCGCTGGACAAATGTCAGTTTTGTGTGATTGTGGCCACAGTTTCCGCATGTCGATTGTTTTTTCTTATTGTGTTTCTTCTTCTGTCCACGTCCACCCTGGCGATTGTTGGAATAAACTCCCTCCGTCCGTCCGTCGGATCGATTTTGTACCCGGTGGATCTCCTGATCCATCATCGCGGCCATCGGCTTTTGGGAATACTCGAACGATTGGGCGATTTTGATCGTCTTATCCAAGGTAAGATCGCCACCTTCACTAATTAATCGTTCCCGTATTTTTGGCGAGGTAGTTCCAATTTTGATTCTGTCCCGTATCATATTGTCGAAATCCGGAAAATCACAGTCCTTTGCGGTTAAACGTAGCTTTGTAATGAAATTGTCCATAGATTCTCCTTCACTTTGTACGAGTGTGGAAAACTTACAACGTGCAAAAATTGGATTGTTTTTCGGCTCTACATGTTTTCTGAATCTCGTGAAGTAAGTGTCCAGTTTCTTGGAGTCGTCTTCGGCTATATCAGTCCATGTGGAGTGAATGTCTCTTCCTTTATCTCCAACCCACAAAAGCAAATATGCAACTTTCTCCGCCTCACTTTTACGTTTGAGCGGTCCATCAAACAGAAGATTCACATGTCTTTCCAATTTCTTCCACTGTTCGGGTAAGTTAGAATCATTCCAATCCATGCTTGGTTGCGGTATGTTTAAATCCATTTTTCTGACACCATGTGTTATTTCTCGTTGTATTACTAAAGTCAATCACAAATGTGAAAGGCGTAGAGTAAAGGAACAATAGACGTGATGTATCCAAAGTTTAATCAACGACTGCTAATAGTATAATAGCTATGTACATATATACAATGGTGAAGCATACACGCTAGGGTATCATGTTACCATCACATAGCTCACGATAATTGACCTGGCAGAGCAGCCCTAGCCAATAGGCTTGGATGCTCTGCCAGGTCATTTATTGTGAGGTATACATTAAATTGTTTTGTTCAATAAAAACGTGTTTACATTAACACTTTCCTAAATCAATGTAGTATTTTGAAACTCCACCGTCTAACATGAATGAAATTTAATGAAAACGTTGAGAGCACTCCATAATCATTTTTCATTTTATCTTTTGAATCAGCATTTGATACACTGCAACATTATCCATTTATAATCAGTCATAAAGTAAGTTTGTCATTTTGCCATGAGTTTGATGAGCGAATTAAACAATATTCTCCCCAATCTTTCCAGATTGGATGAACGAAGCAGGATATGGGACTGTTATATTTGAGCAGTTACTTTTGAGTGAAATGGATCAGCTCCTCCAACAGTTTTACACGGCCGTGCGGACCAAGGATGGGAAGGAGTATTCCAAATCTGCTCTCGGTGGGTTGAGAGCGGCCATCAACCGATATCTGACGAATCCGCCCGTCTCCCTGACTGTCAACATTATGAAAGACCGTGACTTTATGCGGTCAAATCAAGTTTTGTCTGGTCTGATAAAGAAGCTGAAAAGAGAAGGGAAAGACATCAGTCAGCACAAATAACCAATTTGTGACGAGGACCTAAACAAACGATGAATGTGGTGTTTTTTCCATCAAAAGTCCCAAGACTCTACAAAATAAAGTCATGTTCGACATAATAAGCCAATTTGGAAGAAGGGGACAAGAGGGTTTGAGAAGTTTGTTAAAAAACTCTTTCATTTCCAAATCTGATGCTAAGGGTAGAAAATACATTTCGATGACTTTCAACGAGTCTGACAAAACACATCACGGCTTAGATAGTCGAGAGGCCATTAAAGAGCCTAGGATGTATGAAAATGAAGGGGAGTTTTGCCCTGTAAAATCGTTTGAATTTTACCTTTCAAAGCTAAATCCTTCCTGTGAAATCTTGTTCCAAATACCTATAGACTATGTTTCTGTGGATAGTCCTACGTGGTACGCAAATAGGGCAGTTGGTGTGAACACCATATCCACATTCATGACACGGATGTCTGCACAGGCCTGCCTTAGCAAAAAATACACCAACCACTTCATTCGTGCTCGTGTAACAAGTACGTTACACCAGCAAGGATTTTCCAGTCGGGCTATAATGTCCGTAACTGGCCACAGGAATGTGGCCAGTTTAGCCTCATACATAAAGCCCAGTGAGGATGAGAGGGAGAGACTGAGTAAAGCTCTTTGTCCGTCGTCCACAGTTTCTGCCCCGCCTGACCTTATCCCACCCACTGACGTGAGGCTGGGGCTCCCGGATTCACCAGCCTGGCTTGACTTAAACCTGCCTCCACTCAATAATGGGAAAACTGTCGATATCCACATGTTCACGGGTAACATTAATAACAGCACAATCCATGTAAATATCTACCAAAAGCAATGAGTAATTAGATAAATTCCGATTTTTCACAGCTTCTTCCATTCACTACAAAACAACGTGTTGTTCACGCTTTGGCAAATGAGACTCAACGAATGAAACCAATATTACCCTTATATAAAACCCAATTTGTGACCTATTTCTGTTTTGAAGAGAATAAAATAAATTGATAAAATTCCAATATTTGTTTTGTTTTTTTATAACTTGTATTTTAAGAAAATGCTGGTTTTCTATTTTTACCGACAGAAGAATTGGGGATCGGCGGTCAGCCAAAACACAAGTTGGAGAGAATCAAAGGGAATTAATCCGCGATTACTGTTGACATTTCGCAAAATTTATTTCCCTTGATTCGCGAAGATTTACAATGTCAGAATCGAAATAATCTTTTTTTACCTCGGTTTATGGTTTATTTTACCACGGTTCTGAGTTAGGCGGCACAATGAATAATCCACTCGGCCTTCGGCTTCGTGGATTATTTATTGTGCCGCCTAACTCAGAACCGTGGTTAAATAAACCATAAACCGAGGTAAAAAAATATTATTTCTTAATTCAAACATGTCTAAGTGTTTAAATCTTGGTTGATTTTTCCTATCTGATACACATGATCAGCTACTATATGAAAACTTCCTTACATCAGCCCTGCGTTCAGTAAGACAAAACGTAAGCTCTTTGAGCTACCGATACGTAACGGTTTTCTACTGAACGACCTGTTTACTCCTACCGTTCGCACCATTTGGCTAACAGATTTGAAGGTTGTGTGCGAAAGCTAACAAAAATGGCGGCTAGTCTGGTTCCCTTCTTTCCATACTGCGAAAAGAAGGAGGGAACCCAGACTATGGGGGCGGCCATATTTATTCAGCAAACGTTTGCAGAGCGTTCAGTAAGACTTGTTAGTGAAAAACCAGTAGCTTCTAACGTTTTGTCTTACTGAAAGCAGGGCTGATAGTACACAGGGCGCGGCCATATTTGGTGGAAGGTCACCCTGATTGGCTCATTCATAACTCTATGTAATATTTTTATACCTTTTCCAAAATGAAAAGAAGCAAAACTTTGCCTTAAATGGCACAGATCCATCCTTGCCCTGCAAAATTTTCAGCAAATGGACCCACCTCATGTGATTCATTCTTTTCACAATTTTCACTCAAACATACATACCGTGTGTTTTTCCGCGCCAAAATAGAAACACTAGAAATGGGGGTCACGTGTATCCCTGCACCCTAAAACACGAAATAGTCCTGGAAACAAAGATGGATTCTGGCTCAGAAAATGAGAAAACATGTCACTGAAAAGCATCCAATGAAAACCTTAGCTCAAAATCATTCATGCAGAGAGCAAGGCATCATCAGAAAAGGGGCCAATATCTTTTAAAGAACTATTTTAGCACCCCATGGCCCGGAAGGACTTCTCCGAGTGACCATACTCCTAGATGAGAAGATATTTTTCCCAAATGTATCAAAAGTGATACTTTTTGTTTGGTTTAGCCCTAATACAATAGAAAGGTGCATATTATGAGGTTATTTAACATGTCTTTGTACAATACTGAATTCTATTGGATGAATAATTTGCAGAACGAGGCTATATTTGGACGAGCCGATAGGCGAGTCTAAATATAGACTTGTTCTGCAAAGTATGAATCCAATAGAATTCGGTATTGTACAAAGACATGTTAAATGACCTCTTTATTTCACATCATTTTTTTTTCACACAAAACATGACAAAGATTAATTTTGTATAAAATTAAGATCTAGATCTATTGTCCAGCAAGATTAACCCGGGACATCTGCATATGTAATGACCCCACTTCGGCTTTGTTTTGTTAAGACGCTCCACTAACGGACTTTGCGCACGAAAATTAAGTTGTCCCGGGTTAACCTTGTTGGACAATAATCACTTTTAAATAGAATTCCAACGTGAATAAAGGAAGAAAACAACATAGGCCTGTGTCATGAAAAAAATGTAGGCCTCATGTACATTTCTAACGCTGTTATATAATATAAATGAAATATACATGGCATCTGACATTAAATCTATATTTATCGATTTATGTTTGTCTCAAAAGATTGAATAGACCGTCATAAATTATGATAGTGTGAAATGTACATGAAATTTGTCATATAAACTATCTATCATGTCATGCGTAAATCAACAATGTAAACATTGACAGAAAAGGAGAAATTGTTGATAAACAGCAAATCTCCTTTTCTCTTAGAACTTTTTTGTCAAGCCTTTTAATGGACATCAAATCCAGGTCTTGTTTGGGAAAGGGTTAAGTGTGATTTTTATCATTGCTGCAAATTAAATGCGCTACAATTCAGAAATGTTTTGAAATGAAAATAATCTCTTTCGTGATGTTTAAAATCATTTTCTCCTTTTGCCTTAATGTATTCCCAATGTGTTTTTTTTTTCAATCACAGAATCAAAGCTATGTCTTGTTTAGGACAGTGAATTCAAAATATCATGTTTAAACAAACATTCAACTCTAATGCACAATTTTGCTTTTGCAAACGAGAACTCTACTAAAGGGAGATTACTCTTCGATGCGAATATGGATAATTTGTACTGCAGCCTCGATTTGGGAAAAATCCATATTTGTACGGTTCAATCGATATTTGTAGGGTTCAAATGAGTGCAATGCATATTTGGACGGTTCAACCGGTGCATCGTACAATATCGATTTGGCCGCTTTGGAGTATCGAGAATCGTGCGTGCAATACGGCTCTAGGTATTGTATACTCACGTGGTACGAATGGGACGATTTCATTGGTTTACTAATGTAGGGTGTGAAATAAATAACAATATTCTAACAGTCAATAAAAAAGTTGCTGGCATCCAAAAATATGGTATCGCGACTGAATTTCGGGTCCGTGACACCGCTTCGACCAATTCAAAGCGATATTTTGAGTCGAAGGGTTCTCCAAAGTTTTTGATGGATTATACCAATGAAAAGTCACATTGCATGTTTAATCCTCCAGTTCTATAATAAAGTCAGCAAATGAGCCTTCTTTAAATTTACGTAGAAAGAAATTGTCAATGGATTATTATTTAAAACTTAAATCTAATCAAGATAATCCTACACATGGCGTTGTTTTTTTATCCTCTTTATGAAGAGGAATTCAATAAGAAGGAATCAGTTATACCTCCTTTCAGTTTACGTTGTAAGGCAGATGTGAATTCTCTAGATTTCGATCTAGATGACGTGGCCGAACATAAAGTTCAACATTTATCTTTGTGGACGTCCAAAAGTCTCACCTTTATTTATGATCTTGCTTCAACGAAAAAGTCGGAAACTGATTGTTTAGTATTTAAAAATAAATTTCTTGAAGTTCAAGAAAAGCACATGCTTCATTTGCAAATTTATACCGATGGCTCTAAAAGCGAAGAAAAAGTTGTTTCAGCAGCCATTTTAGATGGCTTCAAATATCAGTATCGTTTGCCCGATATCTCGTCCATTTTCTCTGCCGAGCTCAAGGCTATTGACCTTGCGCTCGAGCACATCATTGAAAATGGCTATTGGCGCTACATTATTTTTACGGACTCTCTGTCCTGTATGCAAGCGCTCGAGCACGAAAAAACGGACAACCCGATTATCGTAAAACTTCTTGAGAAGCTTTCTCGTTTATATGCTTCAGATGAAGATACTGATATTGTCTTTTGCTGGCTTCCAAGTCATTGCGGTCTACGAGGCAACGAAGAGGCAGACAAAGCTGCCAAGGAGGCGTTGTCACTGGATATTTTACCTTTTAAAGTTCCTTTTACCGATTTTAAACCACTCATACACAGTTTTATTCAAAATGTTTGGCAAAACTGCTGGAGCGACGAGGCCAATCACCAAAATAAATTGTTTAGTATTAAACCTGCACTTGGTGAATAGTTGCCAGGTCTTCGATCTGACCGCCGCGAAGAGTTAGTTTTGGCCCGACTACGAATTGGTCACACACATTTGACCCATTCGTACTTATCAAAGAACAAGGAAAAACCTCAATGTATTCCTTGTAACGAGGCACTATCTGTTCAGCATCTACTTATTGATTGTGTAGATTTAGCCATCATAAGAAACAGGCACTTTAACGTCGACAATTTGAAAACATTGTTTGAAACTGTAAGGCCTGAATCAATTTTCAACTTTCTGAAAGAGTGCAATCTTTTTAAAAAGATTTAGCTGTGATATTAATTCTGTGATAATTAAAATGTTCTATGGATTTTCCGGTCGGGTGGACTCGGACATGGGTGTTCTCTGATCTGGGAGGAGCCCATGTCTATTCGTGCTCACGTCGGATCATTCATGCTTCATTGTCATACAATATTTCGTATGATAGTTTTAATCATTTATACTTCAGTTATTATGCCCCCTTTCGAAGAAAATGGGGGTATATTGTTTTGCAAGTGTCGGTCGGTCGGTCGGTCGGTCGGAAGGTCGGTCGGTCGGTCGGAAGGTCGGTCGGTCGGTCGGTCGGTCTGTCCGTAGACCAAACCTTGTCCGGAGCATAACTCGAAAAGTATTAAAGGTAGAATCATGAAACTTCATAGGTGGATAGATCTCATTATGGAGAGGTGCAGTGCATAAGAACCATAACTCTGCCGATCAAATTTTTTGAGTTATTGCCCTTTGTTGATTTTATAACTTGATTCTTGTCCGGAGCATAACTCAAAAAGTACGTAAGGTACAATCATGAAACTTTACAGGTGGATAGATCTGATTATGGAGAGGTGCAGTGCACAAGAAGCGTAATTCTGCTGATCAATTTTTTTGAGTTATTGCCCTTTGTTGATTTTCAAACTTGATTCTTGTCCGGGGCATAACTCAAAAACTATGTTAGGTAGAATCATGAAACTTTACAGGTGAATAGATCTGATTATGGAGAGGTGCAGTGCACAAGAACCGTAACTCTGCTGATCATATTTTTTGAGTTATTGCCCTTTGTTGATTTTATAACTTGATTCTTGTCCGGAGCACAACTCAAAAAATATGTAAGGTACAATCATGAAAGTTTACAGGTGGATAAATCTCATTTTGGAGAGGTGCAGTGCACAAGAACCGTAACTCTACTGATAAATTTTCTGAGTTATTGCCCTTTGTTGATTTTCAAACTTGATTCTTGTCCGGAGCATAACTCAAAAACTATGTTAGGTAGAATCATGAAACTTTACATGTGAATAGATATCAATATGGAGAGGTGCAGTGCACAAGAACCGTAACTCTGCTGATCATATTCTTGGATATTTATTGCCCTTTGTTGATTTTCAAACTTAATTATTGTCCGGAGCATAACTCAAAATGTATGTAAGGTAGAATCATGAAACTTTACAGGTGAATAGATTTTATTATGGAGAGGTGCAGTGCACAAGAACCGTAACTCTGCTGATAAATTTTTTGAGTTATTGCCCTTTGTTGATTTTACACTTAATTCTTAATTTTGCCTATATCTCATGTCCTTTTACACATACAGCCTTGATATCTCACACATAGATACCTCCTATCAACATCGTTCACATTTAACCATGACCTTGGACCTTGTGACCTTGACCTTGGAGTTTGACCTACTTTAAAAAATATTAAACTGGGCCTATATCTCATGACCTTTTACAAATACAGCCTTGATATTTCACACATGGACACATCTTACCAAGACCTTTCACAATTGACCATGACCTTGGTCTTTGTGACCTTGACCTTGGAGTTTGACCTACTTTAGAAAAACTTTAACCTGGCCGATATATCATGTCCTTTTACACATACAGCCTTGATATTTGACACATGGAAACCTCTGACCAAGACCTATCACATATGACTATGACCTTGGACCATGTGGCCTTGACCTTGAAGTTTGACCTACTTTTAAAAAAATTAAACTGGGCCTATTTCTCATGTACTATTACGCATACAGCCTTGATATTTCACACATGGACACATCTTACCAAGACCTTTCACATTTGACCATGAC